>JXSR01S034372.1:13532-25490 GCA_000969725.1 Ophiothrix spiculata
ATAAATACTGCCCTCTATAGTTGAATTTCTAGAATTGGCCTTTTCAGGAGATCTTATGAAAATTCCAAATTTCTTTTTAATTTTCTCCAATTTATGATGTGAAAGGAATGTTTTACAAAAAAATCTTTGGCTCTTTCTCATTGTATAGCATCAATAAATACGTTTAGAGAATAGCCTCATACCCAAAATCAACAAATATAATAAAATTCAAATTTTTAACTTTTTTGAAGGTTATGATCAAAATTTTCCCGATATCTGGTAATAGACTGTTATTTTCTAACATAGGAAGTGTAAATCATCCACAAACGAAATTTAAAAATTTTGTCCAATGCCCCTTTATAAGTTTGTGTTTATACGGAAAAAAATGGATATGAACTTTTGTCTAGTCATACATGTGTGGAGGGAGCTTTTATTGCTAAAAGTAATCAGGACAATGTATTTAAATAGGTTACATGGGCACATGTTCTCATTTTCAAAGCCATAGTTCATCTTGTTTCTTTTCCTCTTTGATTTTTACACAAGAGTAAATGAAATGAACACAAATGCTGATAGGAAAAGGCCAATGCACTAACAATTGTGTAGTAAAATGTTGGTTAATTTGAGGGCCAGATACTTCAACTTTTAGGCAAAGTTGTATCATATGCACATTTAGCACACACTTTGTAGGCCTTTAAACGAAACAATATGAAATTTTCTGAAGTCAAGTGAGAAAATACCCCAGGGAAATATCAGGCCCTGAAGTGTGCTTGATTTTGTGGGAAATCAAAGATCTAAAATATAGGGGCCTAACTATACTTATGCCATAAAATTTGATGACTTTTCCATAACCAGTCAACTTAAAAGCATTTATTTACAAGTTTGAATTAATTGTAGCTAGTAGTGCATGCAGACAACATAGCCAGCAGTAAAGCCAACAAATTAGTTTTCTCAAGTCTGAAAAGGAACTCTGCTTGAAATCTGCCTTACAGCTCACCAGGGAAATGTCCACTTCCCTCCTACACAACCACATTATGGTCATTCAACGCTGGACAATTTCCCCAACCCCAAGGCTCTAATGTTTTAATAGATTGGGGCATAGATATCTGCCCGCTGCAATAAGGGATGAGATTAATAGACCTGGTATGCAATTGAAAGACTAGTAGTGATTAGGAGAGGAAACTCGTATGTCTGTCATCGCTACTGTTTGTGCAAATGATCTGCGGAAATCACAAATGAATAGATGTGCTTGTCTTCCGAAATTGTTCTAGGCTGCTAAGGAGAATTCAGGTTGCAGAGCTGACACAGTTTCATTGGGAAGGTTATTTTATTACAAACTTGTAGCTTTATCATTTGAGGAGGAATGGTTCAATTACTTGTAGGCTGTTGTACTAAGTTGCTGTTAATGTTGTTTCTTACATTTTCATGCAAAATATAGTCAGGGTGTGAGCTAATGCTTGTAGACTTCGATATGCTTGCTCCCATCATAATTGAATATGGCTAATGGTTTTGTGCCATTGAAACAAAACATTTTTAGAGTATATGATATGCCCATATGGCGACGGGAAAAAAACAGTTTTACGGGCAGGCGGACCTTGCTGCAAGTAGAGTCAAAATAACCCCAAAATCAAAAATAAAATTTGAAAATGGGAGAAAAAAATGAAAAATGTTTACAAAGAAATTTTCTTTAAAAGGTTAGCCAAAATTGAGCAATTTTGACCAAAACTGGCTGATTTTACAAGATTGTGGCCAAACTAATGAAAACAAAACTGCAAAAACACAAATTTAGGGTCGGTAGGGCCTGTAAAACAGGTTTTTAAAATTTTTGTCGCCTTAGCATTTTAAACAGAACATAAATTTTAAGTGTGGAATTTTGATGTAAAAATGGGCTGAATTTCTATCACTTAGATTATATATTGTAGTATTTCACTTGTTTATAATACTTGTTTATAATACAATTGTTTATTGTAGTATTTCACTAGATTATATATTGTAGTATTTCACTAGTTGTTACACTTGAAGGAATGAATAGAATGGTGTTCATGAATGATTTTAGAAGAAAATTAGATTGAGGTCTTCAAAGATATAATTTGTATCTTATTTATTTTTACACAATTTGGATTCATGTGTAGTTGAAATATCCAAGAATTCCATTGTGTCAGGTGACCCACATTCATATTTCCAAAGGTTGACCTGCAATAACAAATTGTTTCCTGAATGTATTAGTCCAATATATATGCGATTGGCAAGAAGCCATCCGTCCTGATGAGGCCAAAGACATGTATAGTGTGAAGGGACCGCAGCTAGCAGGGGGATGGGGGGGGGGGCACTCAAATATGAAAGAAATGTAGGGGCAATAGGTGAGAAATACATTGAAAAATAGGGGGTCATTCGGTGTAGAGGGTAAAAAAACTGGGTCATTCTGAGAGATTTGTTGCCAAGAGCTAAAAACAGGGTCGTTTGGTGTCAGTTTTTGAATAAAATAAGCCTAATTTTGACATTTACGAAATCGACAAATTAAGCGAAAAAAGGGGGTCATTCGGTGTAGGTTCTCGAAAAATCAGGGCAATGGATGAGAGTCTCCATTAAAAAGGTTGACTTTCAAAATAATAGGGGGTCATTGGGTGACAGCTCAGTGAAAAGGGAGTCATTAGGTGAGAGCGGAGCAAAAAACAAAAAAGGGGGTCTATCGACAGGAGCATGACGCGTACCAATATATGGGAGTGCCCACCCTGGGAGCACACTCTATTTTCGTTCCCTCTCCCCTTTGGCTAGAAGTAACATCTTGACATGATTGAAATTCTTGTTTGCAAAGGGATGGAGACATCGTTGTGGTCAGAGATATGCAGGTTAATATCCTACGTGTTAAGTGTAAAAGGTTACCAGAGAACATTGATATCATTTGAAACATGAAGTAGGTCTCTCAAATGGGCTGCATGCCATTTGATACCTCTAGATCTGCTGCCATAGACTGATATTTGATGAAGTTGCTAATCTACTTTTGTGAATTCTTAAAAATCTATTTTGTTAAGGCCAAAAAAAAAAAATATTGTCTGAACGTTTCTCAAACTGTGAGAAGGGAGGGAGGTTTTTTTTAAATATTTTTTTGGGGGAGAGCCTGAACAATCCAGGTTTACCCTTGGTAGATGCTGACTGCACATTCAGTTGATTTCTTTTACCTCGATGTGATATAGATAGATGTTTGTTTGATGAAAGTTCCGTTGTTAAAAACATCAAAAAGAATCCTTTAAAGAGGAAAGCAAGGTCTTGATATTTGAACGATTTAGCTCAATTTTTAACACCTTTTTAGGATTTTTACAAAATAAACAAAAAAAGTGGTGCGGCACCAAAAAGTGTGGAGGGAGGGACGAGAAACAACTTAGTTTTTTATGAGGCCTAACCCTATTTATTGTTTCATATTAGTATACATATATAAATCAGTATTTTAAACCATGTCCCCAAGTTTTGTATCAAAGTTTGTTTCTTGTTGCACACATGTATTTCGTTTCTTTACCAAGAATACCACATTTTTTTTGGGATATTTTTGAAATCTTATTTCACCATGTATATTCTTTTAATTGCCAAATTTGTGCTTTTCAAGACTTGGTTGTTTCGTTGAGGAATTACATGAAATGTATATTAAAAATGATAAAAAATTGCATTTATGTTTCTTTTATAGCTTAATAAGTGGATAAAATGTCAATTGTTATCACAATTTTCTTTTTCCCTGCAGAACCTGTCCATATCCTGGATGTGATGGCACTGGTAATATCAATGGCAAACTCAAATTCCACAAAATGTAAGTTTAGACCTCTTCTTTCACATTTGTTTAAAATAAAAGATAATTGTTCAAAAGTATGTATTTGAAGAATTAGATGAGATGTATATTGTCTTTGTTTATGTATGTAAAATATTGTTTTACTTATGAATTATAGCGCTTTCTATTTTTCCCTTCAAAAATGATCATATATCAGGACTGTGTCCAAATTTGCCAATTTGATCTTGATTTGTTGTAAAAAATAAGGCAATAATTAATAATCTGATGGTATTGCTCACACTTTTATTTTCTTTGCAGGTTATATGCTTGTCCAAGATGTCCAGCAGTGCAGCGTCCTCCAAAGCTGACAAACAAGAATCCAGTCTCAGGCCTTTTGACACCTGGTAGGAGTCGCAATCAACCTTCAAACTCTCCTGACAGGGGGAAAAGTACCACAGAGTCGCCCACAGAATCCAGTGTCTCTCCGTCCAAACTGGACGGCCCACCTCCCCAATCCCTCCATGTGCCACCACAAATGTATGACCCAAAGTGTAAACCTAAAGGATTAATAGACGGTTTGACCAAATTTTTTACGCCTTCCAACCGGCGGAAGTCACGGAGCTCCTCTCAGTCTAGTATAGGTTTTTACCCTCCCAAGCATACTGTTAAGCCAAAGTCTGTGGCACCTAAACTCGAAAGTACACCTAAACTGAAAAGTGCACCTAAACTTGAAAGTGCGCCTAAACTGAAAAGTGCACCTAAACTTGAAAGTGCGCCTAAACTGAGAAGTGCACCAAAAGTTGAAAGTGCACCTAAACTTGAAAGTGAGGCAATGGTTATTGAGTGCAAGCCAGATGATGATGAATCAAAGGCATCGTCAGTAACGGACACAACAACAGATACGTCGACGCCGACACCGACACCTACACCTACAAAAGACGTGCCACCACAATTAACTTTAAATACAAAAGATCAGAAAACAAGTCAAGCAGCTGAAGACAATAAGTCACATTCAAACTCTTCATCCCCACATTCACAGCTCATGAGAACAGGTAGTTCACAACTAAAAAGTTTATTTGATGGCCTTTCACACCTGTATGCTGCGCCTACAGAGCCTAGAAAACGAGGGCTTTATGGAATTCCACCTGTTTATGTTCCACCAAAACGAGCACGCAAGTCGTCCCTGCCGTCGACAACGACGTCAGCACCTGTTGAAGCAACAGGTGGAACATCAAAACAAGAACCATCAACTCCTGAAGGAAAAATAACACCACCATTTATCTGGAGTCGTATGAAGACAAGAAGTGGTCTTTCAGCAAGAGCTTCAAAGATTGTCAAGAAGGCTAAGGCACTGGGAAATAAAAAGAAAGGAATCTCCATGGCACAGAAGTTTGCCTCTGTGAAAAAGGGCGCAACTGCAGCAAAATCTGGAGTCGGCCCTTCCGCAGTAAAAGTCAAAGAAGAGCCGCAGCCGGTGAAGGTGGAAGAGAATCAGTCATCTCAGCAGCCAGTGGCTACCACCTCTTCGCTGCCACCTGGTAAGCCTGCATGTGCATGGAGTAGTTATCTGTAGATCTTTTCTTCATGATCAATCATCCTGCTTTGTGCCTCTTACCTGTCCAGCCTTGGTGCTAGCCTTCGTACATCTGTTACATCACCACCCACTATCTAGTGTCACCTGTTGTGCTGTGCTGTGTTATTATTATCAAACCATTCCACTTCTTGCTCCACCGGTGGCCAGATCACTAACACTCAAGTTTTTCGTTTGACATGGTCCACCCACACAAAGTGCCGCCATCATCATTGTAGTAGCCTTAGAAAATATATATATATATATATTTAAAAATCCGCTGCAAAAATATTTACATAAATCGCAGCCTGCTTGTTGCCTCCTCAACAATAATGGAAGTACTAACGAAAAATGACACTAATGCAGTGCATGAAAAATGTAGCTCTACTTTCGCAACACTAACGCTTCCATTCTGTTCAATATTTATTTGCTGTTCTCAACCATAGTTTTTTCCATGATTTCACACATTGGGTTGCGGGTACTCTGCACTAGTTATTGTACCGATTTTTTTTTCTTCCTCAAATGACAGTCATTGTTCATCTTTAATAGACATAGATAAGCGTGTTTTTTTCTCTAATAAGTGTTTTGTTTGAAGTTTTGTTTTATCACTAACATTTCTAACAGTCACTTTGAAGGATTATATTGATATCCATTCAAGTATTTAAAAAAATGAATTATCATTGCATGGGGAACTGATACATCAGTTTACAGAGTGCTGATAATTTCATGTTACTCCTTTACATAATTAAGTACTTTAACAAATAATATGAATCTTTATGCTCTCAGATTTATGCTTTCAAGAAAACTGTTGTTGGAGATTGGTCATATCACTATCTATGGTTTTCTTGCACCTCATTCGGCATGCAATTTAAGTAATCAAAAGAAAAAATGTCAGTTTGAAACAGAAAATATCCCAAGCCAGAATATGTGAGCTGAATTCAAAAAACTGATTTTATTGACCTAAATATTTTTGTTGTAGAAAGATGAGGAATTATGTAGGGGAGGGAAAACATGATGGAATATGTTAGCACATTTCAATTGTGCCAATTTCTTTAAGCTTTACTCCTGTTCTTCACAAGAAAAGATTCTCCACTCCATCAGTAAAGTAGCCGTGGGGTATATTCCCATTGAAATCAGGTCAACACAATTCTCTAGTGAAACTCTTTTTCTTTCCAATGAAACATCTTTTGATAATGAATGCAAACCTATAAATATCACAAATAACTGTCATTTGGAGGAGGGAAAAAATGTGATATAGAGTTCATATTTTGTACTTTATGTTCCATCAATTTTTTTTTGACATTTAAATGTGAAAAAGAACCACTTTCAATTGAGTGCTGGAGAGTACCTTCAACCATTTATAATTTATACCCCAATTTGATATATTTTCCGCCATTTCTTGACTCATTTATAATGGGCATATACGCTGTGTATCTTTCCCCAACTTCTGTCAGGAGAGAGAGTTAAGGAGCACTGTGCATGTTTGTCGTCTCGTACGCATATATATCAATTTTGTCAAATAATGAGATTGCATCATTGGTTCGTTGGTTGGGATGTGAGGGAAGACGATCATTGCAACTCTTAATAGTTGAATGCCCAATGGGCATCTTGTTTTCTATTGGCGTCTGAAGATTGGTACCTGTATGCGCTGCTGAGTGCCAGTGTTTGTACATTAACTCATCTGCTGTCTTTTTCACTGCCAACGCTTTTCTTTTTTTGTTACATAGCCATTAAGGTGGAAATTTCTTTGAATCGGATTCAATTTGGTGAGCACAATATCATCATGAATATCCCCAGGGATTCAACTTGAATGTCATGAAAAAATGAAAGCATTCTGTAGGGACATGGCTGTCAGCATTCTTATGCCATCTTACTGAAGGTTACGTATTCATCACAAATAATGTGTGCAACCATATTATGATAATTATGAAATCTGACATTTCTTTTGGGATAAATTCTGACACTAGTTCACAGTTGATTTGATATTTGGAGACCAATAACAAGTGGTTTTATTAGTGTGTCAATTCACACGAAAGTCATTTAATTAGGCCAAAGAAAAAAAAAGGATTGTGTCAGAAACCCGCACACATTGCTATGTAAAAGTGAATTTAGTGCGTTGAGATACGCGCTGGTCTTTCTCTCTTTTTTTTATCGAGAGTAATCTAGCGATCGACCGCTGTCAGGGTAGCTGTCAAGTTTTCTGTTGCAATTTTACCTTGAATTTTATGTGTTATTTCGACTTCCCATAGTTTAAGGGTTTTCTCAGAGATGCAAATTCTCCATTTATTTTCTTATAAATTTAGTATTTGGTAGATTTATTTGTGCTGATAACGAATCTAAAATAAAAAATATAGGTCACTGTGCTCGTTTTTGAGATACAGGCATTTAAAAAAGTACATATTTTCCCAAAAAATCACCCAATTTACCATACAAAGTATAGGGAAAGCTCCAAAACGTGCTTATAAAAGAGTAAATGCTCCATTTATTTTTTTAATTTTTACATATGTTAAAGCACTTTTTGCGCTCTTCAAAACACTGAAATGAAAAAATAGGGTCACCGTGTTAGTTTTCAAGAAATATGACAAAAACTGGCATTTTTAAATAAAATTTGATTACTTTGATGGCACATCTGCGTCTGCATAATTCCCCGCGTATGTATTACGCAGCTATGCGGCGCGTGATTAACCAAATGCGTTAGTAAAGCATGCGTTCAGTGTGCATAGAAATTTGCGCGCGCAAAACGGATGCAAACATTTTTTTGATTTTTTACTATTTTTGACAAAAATCGTTATCCCGCAGTTGTAAGCAACATCTCTGAGAAAACCCCTCAAAACAGGTGGGATCCTACTAAGAAACTGAGAACTTGACACACGTAAGCTGGGTGCTCAAAATTTTAGAGCATTATCAAAAAAAAAAAATATCGCAAACCGCATAGCTAATTTCCTAAAAAAAATAAAAAATCGCATACCGCATAGCGTTTTTGCAGATGGTTTCTGAGACAAAACTTTTTTCTTGGCCTTATAACATGTAAATTATCCCATGGAAACGGTCTTTTCTGATCCGTGTAACTCTGGAAACACCCTGACAATTGTTTCGCTATACTGTTGGTATGCTCTCATAAGAGACTGTTTTCAAGTGATTGTTTACATGTTATAGTGAAATGTCATTACCTTGAGTTGACGCGCTAATAAAACCATTTGATATTTGCCAATTTGTCAGGATGGTTGAGATCTATAAAGGTTGCGTTGCATAACATTGTGAGCAGAGCGGACGTGACTTTCAAGTATGAATCTACTGTGAATTGCCTTGGGACGGTGGATTATGCCGCTATCCAGATCAGATTTTCATTCTTATAAAGCACTACACTGCAGCATATGCTTGGTGAAAAAAAGGGGGTTTGTTTTCGTTCTTTTAAATGTCAAATTTGCTGTGACATACAGTTACCGAGATTGATGCGATATGATACGGATTCTCTGCAGCAACTTGTTATAATATTTGGGATAAATTATTGATTGGATGGTTTTCCTGGTACGAACAAACAAATTATTTTCTAAGTTTCTTTTTATTGTTAAAAGTAAAGCTGTTTTTTGTTAATGTGACTTTCACCTTTCTAGATAATACTACTGAAGGCAGTCTGACAAAACTGAGTTGGATAATTGAATTTGAAAATATAAAGTGGTTTATTGTTTAGAAATAAAAGGTTAAATGAATCAGAATATTGAATTAGATTATTTGAAAATAACAACAAATTGCTATAAAATGAAATAAGGAAGATTGACTTAAGAATAGTTGGCGGAAGGGTATAACGCTTAAATGCATATCAACAAACTGTTAACAATAGTTAAGCTTACTATGCTGTTAATGCTGCCTATTTGTAATGGAAACATTTTGCAAAATTGATAAATGGAGGTCATTTTTTAAACGCCAAAGTAGGAGCGTGCCCGGGGGGTTTAAAAAAAAATGGGATAAAGATAAAAAGAAATATAAACAATGTGAAAACAACGTAAAAGGGCACAGTAGTCCTAATTACTGGTACCGTATTCGTTCCAATTGGCGCCCATGCTCCAATAAGCGCCCACCCTCGACTTTTTGAATTCTAAAAATAGAGAATAAATAAGCGCCCATGCAAATTTTGAAGTCCGGAAGTGCCACATCGTTTCAAACATCAAAATTGGCACCTACATTTGTAACTGAACAAAGAATTGCAAGTCACGCTATCGTAACTTTTCATAAGGCCAAATAAAAATAGTAATACTAATTGTTATGAATGGTACAGTAATATACAAAATAAAGTCTTCTATAAAACAAAAACAACGTTGATATGAATATTTTTCTCCATACTTGACATTAAATTCAAACTCAACTTTGATCAAAATATTGATATCTAAGATTTTAGTATATTACTCACGCAATGGAGTTAGATCAACTTGCAAAATTCCTTCATAAAACTTAAATGTTATTCCCGTATTAATACGCTCTCGGCACATACAAATTCCCGGGAAATTCACCTTCCGAAAAATCAGACCACGTGTCAATAGATTTGATGATGTCATCCTCTCCAACTATTTACGCAACTTGCCGAATAATAAAGCGAAGTGATTTTATCAATGAAAACGTTGTTTCGTGTGAAGCCGAAATAAGCCGAAGGGTATTACGTCATTAATTATGCTGGCGTAGTTATTTCAATCTTCAAAAAACAAGACAATAAAAAGTGTGAACAATGCTAAAAAAATGATACTAAACAAGATATAATGAAATTATGGGTGTAACTTTTATTTTATTTCTGAAAAAACAACATTTTGGAAAACTTTTGTTAATATAAACCGTTTTATTGAGTAACTATTTTTTATCAAAATTTCCAATTGCGTGATTTGCCCGGTGATTTGCCAAAACAAGGGATTTCCCCTGACCTCTGCACGTGGCAATGTATATGGCGCACAGACAATTCTTCGGAGGAGAAATTACACCGGAAATCACACATTATTATTGTGGTTTACGAAAAGAAAATGGAGTATTTGAACACATGTTATGTTGGACTATATATTCATGTACTCTGGAAAGAAGTTTGGTCAACATTTATTCAGAAACCGTGACACTAGAGCAATTTTCCCACGGCAAGTTTTACAGATTTTGTGTACAGTATATTGCATCTCTACTCACTGTTCACTTAAAATAGGCCTACAGGTTGAAAAAAAAAATTGTGCGATAGAAAAATAAGCGCCCACCCAAAACGACTTTATAAGCGCCCACCCAAAACGACTTTGTTAAGCGCCCTGGGCGCTTATTGGAACGAATACGGTAATAATACATTTGGCGACCCGTCTGATATAGACAGGTGGCCCCTGGACCCGTCGCCGTTTTGGAATAGGATTTATTCGCACCCTGGGTACTCAATCCTGGCTTTGCACCTAATCAGGGCTCTTTTTTGATTTCTTGTAACAAAAATCGAATACAAATTGCCAATCTGTGCGTCCATAAGGAATAACTTCCCAGATAGAACTGATTATTAGAGACAAAAGGTTTAATTAGGAATAATAATTAAGACTTTTTTGAATTTCAAAATTTTGTCATTAACTGAAGATGAGATGTTAAGCTTACCTCATTCAACATTAATTGGTGCACTTAAGTATAAATTATAAAGTACAAAAACTTGCATTGAACATATTTAACACAACATTACATTGTTAGAAACAAAAACATTTAGTTTTAAGAAAAAATCCACAACCAACCGAAAAAATATGAAATTTTCAGAAGTGGGGCAAAGGAGAGAACAGCTCTTTGATTTCACCTTTTCTTTTTATCAATATGAATTGTAAAATGAAATTTCCAAGGTGTAAATTTTTATATTCTAGACATGGATGAGACGGTATCAAATTTTATACACATCCGTCTGGGAATGTGTGATAGTGTGAATTCTTAATTTTCTGACTCATTTTTTTCCTCTGAAAGAATTCTATTGTAACATCGTCTCAACCATTATTTCAATTCAAGTGCAAATTATGCATATGTGACGTGGTATATAGCAAAACCATGCACATTTGGAATTTTTTGTGATGATATAGACTTTGCTCTTTCTAAAGGTTTTTGTTTCATCTCAAAAAACCATTCCTAACCAAAGTTATGAAATTTTAAAATTTTGATTTCTAAAATGTTTTAAAATGAGAAATGGACAACAAAATAGAGAAAATAATAAAGAAAATCAAAAGAAATATTATCTTATAAGTACACCTTCCCATTTAAATTTTACTTTGGCATTTTCAAATTATGTATTTATCATATTTAGCACTACAAATTTGTAAAAAAACTCAGTTTTGACAAAATTCACCCTTCCCATTATTTTTGCCTTTTTCTCATTTTTTAGCCTTGCCCAGTTCCGCTTGATTTTGCCATACCATGTCACATATTTTGTAAGGCACTGAGTCAATCAATCAAATGAGCAAAGGGTGGCAGATATTGCGGCATTAATTGTCTTCTTGCCATTAATGCACTTGGTTTGTTGAAAGTCTGACACAGTAATTTGACACCTGGCATTTTGAATCAATAGATTACTTTACCATTTAAAATAAAAAAAGAAACTCTGGTTCAATCTCTTATTGTTTAAGGGGATTCCGTCTGTGGCTTGAGGCATTTATCAATTTGCCGTTTTGTGTGCACC
>JXSR01S034380.1:51066-63033 GCA_000969725.1 Ophiothrix spiculata
TCTATGTAGATATGAGAGGCTATATGACACACAAGGGTCTCCCAGATGGTCCAAAATCTGCCAGAGTAGTACTAAAAGACTACGTAAAGGTAGGTCGTATGAGGGCAAAAAATGCCAAAAAACATTTTTTTGCCCCAAAATTTCTGAAAAGCCGATCAACCTAGCAATCCGTGGAAGAGTATTTAAAAAAAACCAAAAAACGACCGACCGACCCTCTCTGAAAAAAGCTGCGGAGGGCAACCAAAGAATTTTTTTTTTTGGCCTAAGGACAAGTGAATATTCTGACAAAATGTCATCGATATAGCTCTTTCCCTTCTGGGTGATCTTTAAAACTTTTTGATATCCCCTTGTATACTGAAATTTTGTTATTTATGAAGAAGTGTCATGACGACTTCTGAGAGAGAGGGCTGAAAATTATGACCCGTAGATTTTTACCTTCCCCATTGTGACTTAATCAATGATACACATATGAAATGATATTTCTGAGAAGTAATTGTAACATTTGTGGGAAAAAGTATACTTTAGGTCCCAGATACTGGTAGAAATCAGTATTAGTCAGTTCTGGGACCTTCCAGTATTGAACAATTCTGGGAGTGTTTTTGTTCCATTATAGACAAAATTTAACAATACGGTACACATAATTTATTCCAGTATTGGTCAATGTTTTTGATGTTCCAGTATTGGTAATTGCTCAAAATTGTCTTATTCAAGTAACAATTATCATTTAAGCTCCATTTATAAAGAGGTTTTTTTCTTGATTCTTGATAAAACCTTTCAAATACTACCAGCCTAAATTCTATTGTTCTGAAAACCTAGAAAAGTCTATAGTTTACAGCCAACATTAATATTTAAGCAAGAGTTTGTAGAGCGAACCTAGTGCAAATCTTAACATTAGGGGTTTCAGTCTGTTACCGTTAGCAAATTGTTGTCTGATCCATCTCCGCTCTTGTATGGAGTCCCTCAAGGCTCTGTGTTAGGGCCTGTTTTGTTCACTCTTTATTCTGCTTTCTTACAATTGTCAATTTCATAAGTATGCTGAGCTATCCCATCCCATTGCAGCTTGCCTAATAATTTTGAAGCTTCAAAACTGTGCGAGCAGAACTGCATAAAAGCCATCATGAAATGAATGGACAGCAAAAAAATTGATGCTTAACGGTGATAAAACGGAAACATTAATCGTGGGTACTGGGTCTCGTTTAAGTCAGGTCAATATCGATACCATCCAGGTTGTGAATTCCACCATCCCTTTTCAAAACTCTCTCAGATACCTTTGTGTTAGACTCGATCCCACATTAACTATGCGTGATCATATTAGCGATGTATGTCACTCTTCTTATATGTCTTATACAACGCATCAGGTTCCATTCGCCATCTTCTTTCCGATAAAGCCGTCATCTGTCTCTTCAAAGCCCTCATTACATCACGTTTGGAGTTTTGCAATTCAACCCTGGCTGGTATCATTGTTGACCAAGTTTATCGTCTGCAGAGAATTCAGAACGCAGCTGCCAGACTCATTACTAGGAAACTTAAACATGAACATATCTTTCCAGCTCTTTTTGATCTCCATTGGCTCCCTGTTAGTTATGGTATCAAGTTCAAGCTTTGTGTTTTGGTTTATCGTCACTTTGAAGAAACTCTTCCACCATATTTTTACCTTCTGTGCTGCAAATATATCACCTGCAGCGTAACCTACGTTCTTCCACTGACAGATTTCTTGTAATACCCCGTGTCAACTTGAAGTCTGTTGGTGAACGTTCCTTTCGTTACACCACCTCCGTTGAATGGAACGCTTTCCCTAAGCCACTTCACTTCACACCTACTTTGGCTCAATTCAAACAGAAATTAAAAACCCACTTCTTCCATCAAGCCTTTCCTGAGTGTAATTAGTTGGATCTGTTTTTGTGTTCATGTATGTGTTTCTTTGTGTGTTCTGAGATCTGTGCAGACGATTTTGCACTTAATAATAACCATTTATTATTATTATTAACACCAATCCCAAAAATAGCAAATTTAGGTCGGTTAAATTTAGAAGGGTGATTTCAGACTTCTGGAGGTACCACCAGCCAAAATTTTTTCAGAATTGGTATAGGTCTGTTGGTCTGTACTAAAAATTTTGTTAAAAAAATTGTGCATACCAATGAGATTATATGTGATTGGTTGAAAAAACGACCATGTGATCGGCATTCCAAATGAATTTTTAAAAAGACTATTTACGCAGTTGTTTCAACGTGAGAGTACATGCGTAGATCAATACGCACAGGTGTAATTCAGGGTTTTTATTGCTTTATTTACAGGGCTTTTACAACTATTATTATTTTGATGGTAGGTTTACATTGAGATTACAAAAAACATGCACACTTTAAAGGATAAATTTGTTTTATCTGGTTCCTGACTGCCTCATGGTATATGGCACCATACTCTAGGTATTTGCCCTGATTTCGTGAACAAGCAGGGGTTAACTAATAATATTACATGTTTTTGATATCTTAACAGGGTAAACTGCTGTATTGTCATTACCCACCGGGGATTGATCCCAGTACATTTGTTCCAGTGCAGGAGGTGAAAGAGTCCAAACCATTTATGAGAGGAGAGGACAGGAAATATGCCTCCAGACCAGTGATCACAGCTGAAGGCACCAAGGTAAGCCACTATGCTCAATTCAGAACAGAATACATTGTGGGTAGAAATGTAAAGTCTATCTTATAAATAAACCTGATAATCGCGTCCAAAATATTCAAACAATTGTGCTTCTACGCAGTCCGTGCGTACGCGTAATTCAGAATTTAGATCACCTGACACAGCTGACGCATGACGATCGTTTTGACTGGTCAATTTTCCCCAGTGACAAGAACTTGGCGTGGTGATCGCGGGAACAACCCATCACAGGCAACTGTGTGAATTATAGTGTGTCGCGTACGGCACAGAGTACTACTTGACAACACGCGTTAATGAGTAAAAAACCTGCGAAACGGGGAGCTTATTTCAAAGATTGACTGTAAGGGGATACAGAACATGGCCCATGTATGGTATTTCAATGGAAGTGAGCTTTGCACGTATACAAAAATTCACCTTTAGGCGTTTTGGGAAGTTTTTGAATCTGATGAATACTCTAAAAATTTTATTATAACTAACAAAGAATGACTACATCCACCTAAAATCTTTCAGTGATGTGTCATGCAAACAATATCATGAATTATTCTTAAAAGGCAAAGTCCATTTGTACATACAATGGAGGAGTTGTGATAGTATAGATGAGTTGACACTGATGTTTATAAACATGGGTAAGGAGCTGTCCATAGATATGCATGAGGGAACAACAAATGATTGCTGCAGATTTCAATAGCCCTACTTGATTTGGCGTGAATTTTGAAAGCATGTGTCTTAAATAAAACCTTCTGCGCACGCATAGTGCCGGGCAAGGAACAATGGATATGACCGTGCACACTGCCGGTCATGACGTCCTATGTCAACTCATCTATATCCCTGTCCGAATCATATTTTTGTTTTTACTCATAATGCATTCTGATCTGAATTATTGAAATGGCTTATTCCACACTACTTGGCTGAAGTCACCAATGTAATTCTCATTTAGAGAATAAAAGATAAGATTTATTGTTTTGCCTGTCATCTATCGTCTCATAATGTATGGGCGTAAAAAATAATGTACGCCCATCCATTATGAGACGATAGATGACAGGCAAAACAATAAATCACCATCTTTTATTCTCATTCTTAGTCACAAATTTGAGTCATTTATAAACCAAAAACGATGTAAATTATTGCCTAAAACTATAAACATTATCATTGGAAAAACGTACACCCCTATTCAAACATAAAATATTCCAACCCAGTAAAGCTGTTCGCGCCGGATGTGTGCGTATACATGCATCGCGCCATGATTGTGAACGCGCGGCTCCACTGCGTTTCATGCTGAACACGGTCCTCTATCGTCTCATAATGGATTGCCAAAATTCCTTATTAGGAAGTAAAATCGAATTAAGTGACTAAGAATCCTCAATTCTGGTTCTATGCCCCTGACCAGTGATCACAAAGTTCAAAGTATTCGAATCACAATGAAGAATAAAAAAAGGACATTTTGAAAAAAAAAATCAATATTTGAGTGCAATAATAAGGCGGGTTTCCCAGTTCTTGACGCATGCTTTTGTGTCATACGAAATGCTTTGACCCAAGGATGATGACGAAAAATATTTTGAGTCTTGACGCAACGATTTCTCCAGGAATGATTTAACGACTCCTTGGAGTAAACCAACGATGATGCAGTCGGATTTATAACATTTCCAATTATTCCTAGTAAACCATATCGATTATATTGATCAATCAATATAGCAATTTGTTTGCGGTTATTAGTTTAAACACTTATTCCCGTCTGGTCCCTTATTATATACTAATACACGGGGAATTAAATTCGAGACCTTGAATTAAATTCAACAAATGGCCATAACAAGAAAAGTAAAAAAATAAAGCATATTTGAGCCATATTGTTTGGGTATTAATATCTACAAAAAACAAACCTAGGAAGTTAAAAAAATATGAAAAGTCATGGATGGTAGGCGGCGCTTCATTTTAACAACATACAGTATTCCTTTATAAACTCACTCTGATGCCCCAGCAGTTTTTAAGCTTTTTTTAGAAATGTGTAAATTAGATGTAAGCAGGTATGAAAATCAACTCTTAATTTGTTGATGGACATGTTTACACACAACTTTCTTCCATCCTCCTCAGCTTTTGCATGTGACTAGGTAGGTTACTAGTATTGAATCCATTATCTCTTTCTCTCATTCGTAGGTCAAGGCCAATACTGCCGAGAAGCTTGATGAAGCATTTTTCAAGGAGCAGAGTCTGAGAGCCCACACCAAAGGTGTCAAAGTCATCGCCCGTCAAGATCCTAGTGTTGCAGGAAAACCATGGAAAAAACACAATAAGATGAAAAGCAAGGAAAAACTGAGAAGGATTTACAAGGATCTAGATGACCATTAACACATTGGACATTATGAATTGCATTCTGTAATAGACCCCAAAGAGTTATGGAAATATTTGAAAACAGGCATTTCTAGGGATAACTATTTTACAAGTTCACAATACAGAAGTGTACATCCTGTTACTGATAAACTGTGAAGTAAAAGAACTGGTATAGACAATTCGCAAAGATCTATGCCTGGGAATAAGGCCTAATCCAGTTGTTAACAGAACTTCATAACTCCTTGGTTAAGATATCCCGTTCGTCAAAACTCAATTTAAATTGCCATGCCAATAAAATATCATAGAACTGGTCACTCAAACTTCTCAAGATATGTTTACATTTAAAGGGGCATTGGACGAAATCTTGAAATTTGATTTGTTAATGATTTGCACTTCAAGTGTTAGAAAACAAGAGTCAATTACCAGAAATCGGGAAAATTTTGATCAAAACCTTCAGAAAAGTCAAAAATTTGAATTTATTTTGTTTGCTGATCAAGAAAGAGACAAACATTTGTTTGTAAAACGTTCCTTTCACATCTTAGATTGCAGAATGATAAATCAAAAGAAATTTGGAGTTTGCATTAGATCACCTGAAAAGGCCAATTTTGAAAATTCAACTATAGAAGACAGTATTAATTTGTTGACAACGATAATTAAAAATAAAAGAATACCTAAAATTTTTGGTATAGGCCTATAGGGTTTGAATTTGACAACAAAATTTTGCATGCTGTTATTATAAATGCTAATACTTCAAATAATGCAAAAATCTCAAAATGCTTGGGAAAAAAAAGTTTTGGGATGATGCTGAACTTGTCCAATGCCCCCTTAAGTTGCAGTCATGAAGATATAATACTAGTTTGACAAAGATTTTTCTAACCGTTGTGAATTATCTTGAAGTGCGATCAACTTTATTCTTTTATTTGCCCTGTTCCAATTAATTTTATGAGCAGATGTTATTCATATTGCAAATTAAAAAAGAAAAAAAATTAGTCTTGTGGTCATGTTTTTTGAGGTGGGGCCCATTTGAGTTTCATCTACACCCAACTCCGTCCTGGTAATACAGTGGAACCTCGTTAATACAAGAATTTTTCGACCGTACTATTTAACTTATATTATCTATGGGTTTGTATTATCCAACTCATTTAACATGTGAAAGTGATTCTAGGGAAGTCAAAATTGCCTTGTATTATCAGGGTTTTTGTAATATCAGGGCTCTTATTAACGAGGTTCCACTGTAGTTGTTAAAACTTGACACAATCATTATTGTTATGTGATTTTACTGTAAAGACTACATTATCTTAAAATCATGACAACATTATGGCACTTCATTGAATTAATGAAAAGTTGTGACAACATGTACATACCCCTGTCACATCAGCCTCATCCATACCCGCTTTCACCTCTGGCTAAATTAGCCAATTAAAGCAATACTATAAGATTTTGATCAAAAATGGTTTATAGTAAAAACAGCATAAAATGAAGGAATGTGAAAATCTAAAAGCGTTTTCAAGTGCATTTTGTCAAAAAAAATTGCTTTGCCACCGACAAATTGATAAAAAAATGGAAAAATGCATGCTTTCCTACACTAATACATGTGGAATTAAATTTGGGATCCCAAATTCAATTCAACAAATGGCCATAACAGAAAAGGTAAGCATCTGTAAGCCAAATCGTTTGAAGGGTATTCATATCTACCAAAAACAAACCCAATAAGCCAAAAAAATCAAAAGTCATGGGTGACAGGGGGGCGCTTCATTTTGAACACTTTATAGTATTGCTTTAACTTTGACTGGTTATTATAGGCAATAATTACCAATTTAAAGTTGGGTCATTAATTCCCACTTGATTTGATAACCAATAAGTTACCTCTAAACTCATACCAATATTATGACATTTTCATGGGTTTTAGAAAAGATATGACAGAGAAATTGATGCACAATATTTAATGATACCACAACCATACCCACCTCAACCGTGTCCGCCTCCACCCATGGCCAATTAGCTTAAATAGTTATTAAGCTAAATCAGTGATTTTATTAAGGTTTTGTTTTTAATTTCTTGAAAAACAAATAAATTATTTATGAAATAATACTAAAATTATGCATATGACAGTTCATGGCATTAATGAAAAGATATGACAAAAATTGATGCATAACTATTATTACTCTCAATGAAATGAAGTCCACAGAAGTAAACATGCAGAATACATGTGTTCATATATTGCAAATCCTTTTTTTTGTTTTAGGGTACCCACATTAAAAAGCATGACCTTATCCTTTTCTTGTTTGCTGACTGCCTGTGCATATTATATAGAGAAGAAAATCAACAATTAGTAAACAGTATTTCAGTACCAGTGTAAAAGTAATCAAGAACCCCCTGGGATCAGAGTCTGCCGTCCAAAGACCATAACAGAATAAAGTGTGAAGCCAATGTTGCATGAGAGTTGTTAGCCTATAATTTTCTGTACAACCCGGGGTTTGATGCTTTTAAAATGACAAAAAGCGTGTCGTTTTATTAAGCGCAAAAATGAGCGATCCCTTGTTAACCCTGTTCATCAACCAAGAAAATTGTGTCATGCGATCGTAATATCATGTAGATAACTGTATACAATCTGAATAATGCTCTATACAGTAAATAACTAAGCGTGGGTAACGCTGTCAACAGTAGATAACTTCCCCAGCAAAATGGATGTTAGAATCTTTCAAAAAATATACCGTAGCTAACTTCTGCAACATCTTTAATGAACATTTAAAAATTGTGGAACCACTCAAAAAGTTTTCAAAAAACACAGATTTTATTTCGTGTAGAAAACAGTTACATTACAAAACGAATCTTGCCAACATTGACATAGTGTATGGTTTCAAACATAATTTGTATATAAAATTTAAAAGATTCCTTCAAAATTTTTACTTCTCTGGTTTCTGGTCCATTTAAAATTACAAATGTTACACATCAACATAATATGTTCATAAACATACAAATCTAAATACCTCATTCATTAACAAATCATTTTTAACAAAAGACGATTACAGATACTTTCAATATAAAACATTTTACAAATACATAATTTGTCCAAAACATTGTTAAGGAGTTGATAACTTAATGCATATCAAGTCTGTCTATGTCTACCAAAAGTCATTTTTTAAGATGAAAATCTGGCCTGCTTTTCATTTCTATGTTAGTACGTTGCGTTAAAGCAGGGGTTCTCTATAAGCTTTTTTGAAGAATGGTTGTCACAAAAGGAGAGGACGCTATTCAAAATGGGTAAAATGAAGATAACAATAGGAGAGGGCGTACTTTGGTTTGGGTAAAACCCGGGAAACACAAAAGATGTTTAGTCGAGTGTGTAATGTAAGCCATACCTCAAAAAGGCTTATTAATTTCTTGCAAGGGCACAATAGTTGACTCTGGGAAAAAAATGAGTATAGTACAAAATTCCTGAACTACACATTTGGAACACAATTTTAGTACATTTTTATTACATTTCTAGTACATACTTTTGAATTAAAATGTACTAAAACTGAACTAGAATGATGTTCCAAATGTGTAGCCTAGGACTGTTGTACAAGCAGTCACATGGTCACAAGAATTGTACTCAATTTTTATCAGTAGATCACATATATAGAGTTAAATAAAGCAGAGTAGCTAGAGCCAGCTGACCATGATTGTTATGGATGGAGTCAGTATCGTAAAAGAAAACCTGAAGTTTTTACCATTTCTAACACAATATACCTTGCATGAAAAATGTAAAACAACAAGGTTACTAAAAAGCAAAAATGTATTGTTAATAGTTATCAGTGTTTCACTTCTGTATAATTTATTCCAATGGACTGAACTAATTGATGCTGGATTGATACCCTTGTGTTGCAGCTATTGGTTTTTATCAATTTAAGTCATTTGTTTTTTTTTTTAAATGTGTGAACAAAATAGACACACATGTGATGTAAAGACTCTTGAGAATTCTAGTGAATAAAGTAATTCATTCCTGTATTGAAAGACAGAGTAAAATCATTTATTAAAACCTTTACTATTGACCATTAACGAGTAACTACACCATTACTATACATAAAACATTAATAAGGATATTTTAATCTAATGATATAGACAATATCTGGAACATTTAGTTCAACAGCTTTCAACAATGCCTGTTAATTAAAGACACATCTGATATTTACAGTCATATGAAACAAATTGCACAAATTTATGATATTAATTCAATATTATTTGTTATAGTAGAAAATAATTTGTATGGAACCATCACTAGATAAAGTGCTCAACTACGAAGGCAGGAGCATAATATAATATTTAATAGTGAAATCTGGCTACTACAGACTCATCAAAACAAGCTTGTTTCGTATTGGTGTTTGCACACCAACACTCATCAGTCGAATGAGCCAAACATCATGGTAAACACAAAAGTTATCATCAAGTGTGAAGTACAAAGTTAATCTAATTTGCTAATGTGTCCATGAAGTTACTATTTTGGGATAACAAAACTCCTTATTCTATACAACTGTACAATGGAAGATAATATCACGGGCAAAACCGTACTCTACCAAATCGAAGAAATGTAACCTTTGTCTTACTGAAAAATATTATATAATTTGCAAGCCACGTATGTCATCACTCAACTCTCGTAATGAACTTGTTAGTAGTTGTAGGCATAAAAGAAAGCACCTGTTGTGTAACATTGATTAGAACATGAACTCATCAGGCCACGGACAAAATAGTAACTTCATGTACACACAAGCAAATTAGATTAACTTTGTACTTGACACTTGATGAGAACTTTTGTGTTTACCATGGTATGTTTGGCTGATTGACTGATGAGTGTTGGTGTGCAAACACCAATACGAAACAAGCTTGTTTTGATGAGTCTGTAGTCATGGTAGTAGCCAGATTTCACTATTAAAATATTATATTATTTGTTATATAAAGAAAGTAGTGATTGAAAGAGTGTCCAATGATGGATGCTACATATAGCCTTAGTTGCATGTTAGCCAACACAGTTGTAATAAAATCTGTTCGACCCCATGCTTGGAATCTCAAAGACGTGTTTCAGCTTGAAGACGTCGGTAAGCAATTTCCTTGCGTTTTGTCAAAATATTCCACCGCTTACGTCTTGACAAGATGTGCCATACTCCATAGATCAGGGGATTGATTACAGAGTTAATAGGCAATATAAAGGCTACAAACCATGCAAAAATGTTGGGAGATATTGTCATTTTATTCATTTGAACCAATATACCCAAATATATAATGGGCAACCAACACGCCATGTCTGTTAAAACTACTAGACCAATTTTAAAAGTCATCTGTAGTTCCATGAAAAATCGATGCTGCATCTTGAACCTGGTCATATAGTTAGTGTGCATGCGAAGTTTGTATCTGTGACCATAGTACACAACAATCAAGAAAATAGCAATGTAGCAAAAAACTATAACAGAACAAGATATGAGGTTTAGACCTAGAAATAAAATGGTGGAATACAGTGGACCACTGGTAGTGTTGGAGTACGAAATACTTTCAAATTGAATTACATCATCTTCCCTGTCAATGGTGTCATACGACACATTGAGGGATTCCAATTTAGTGGTATAATACACATCTCTTGCAAGAGGGAGGCCAATGCATACTTCAGCTACATCATAGAAGTAGTGATTTTCATTGCCAAGAATAGATGGTATAGAACTTGAAGTAATTGCCACTACCCATGCTGCTATTACTACCGTAATCTGCCTCCTGCGTCTCTGCAAAACTCTTGGCTTCAGCCAGATAAACGCTGACAACCTTTCGATACTAATTAAGGTTAAAAAGAAAAGTGAAGCTTCACTTGATAAGATTGCCATGAAACCTGCTACTTTGCATGTCAAACTCTGGCGCCATTGTTCTGCCTTTAAAGGAAAATTATGACCAAATGATGAGTCAGCAATTGCAATAATAAGCATGTAAATTCCCATAATGAAATCAGCCAGGGCTAAATTACTTATTAGTAAAATTTGAGGTAGTCTCTCTGGGTATTTGTGTCTACCACATAATTCTAAACATCCATAGAAAATAACAAACATATTGGACAACAAAGTACAAATTCCAAGTATCCACATTGAACTCTTAATCCAGTTGTTACTGAGAAGCTGGTTGCATGTTAAGTATTGTGACTTAGATTCCACATGGTATGCTTTACAATGATCTTGTTGACTTTCAGGTATGAAACAACAAATTCCACTTGAGTCAACTGAAATGTAAGTGTTGTTATGAAGACCTTCAAAGAAATCCTGTGGTATATTGGAAATATCGTTAAAATTTAGATCAAGGAATTTCAATTTGTGCATTTTACTAAAATTTTGTCTCTGCAACACTTTAATATTGTTTGATGCCAGATCAAGTAGATGTAAGCTTAGGAGGTCAGTAGATAACAACTTTAATTCTGTTAACCTATTGTTGTATAAAGTAAGGATCTCAAGTTTTTGTAGACCTTGGAACATATTAGCATCAATTTCTGAAATCAAATTGTTGTACAGCCAGATCACTCTTAAATTGGTGAGATTGGCAAATATACCTGATGGCAGCGATGTTAATTGGTTTGCATGAAGTGATATCCTGGTTAATTCCAGTAACCCTTCGAATATATTTGTATCAAGTTCTGCGATCATATTATCATACAGCATGATCTCTTTCAAATTGGTGAGGTTGGCAAATATACCCGATGGCAGTGATGTTAGATTATTTGTGTGCAGATAAAGACTAGTTAGAGTATGTAACCCTTGGAAAATATTGACATCAAGTTCCGAAATCGAATTGTCGTACAACCATAACTCATTCAAACTGTTGAGGTTGGCAAATATACCAAATGGCAGTGATGTTAGATTATTTGAGTGCAATTCTAGATAGGTTAGATTATGCAACCCTTGGAATATATTGACATCAAGTTCTGAAATTGAATTGTTATACAACCATAACTCATTCAAACTGTTGAGGTTGGCAAAT
>JXSR01S034380.1:89418-102143 GCA_000969725.1 Ophiothrix spiculata
TATTATTTATGATATTCAATTTTTCATTTTGTACGAAATACTTTTTGTGCTAAAAAGGTTCTTCTTAAACTGCGTGATTATTTAGAAGGTCAGCGATAGTTGGATTTTCGTAACCTTAGATATGTACTAATTTTACATCACTAAGTAATCTTCTCATATTTCCATTGACCTCAACTCGTAATTAATTTTTTCTGGGTATTTTCTTAGTTATATTACTTTCCTATTTCATTGACCGCAACTGTAATTAAATTTTTTAAGGTATTTTCTTAGTTTACAATAGATTCATTTAATTGTTAAATACATTTTACTTGCCCTTTGAACATCTAACTCTCATCCATAAGTAGAGTTCATTGCCCACCTCTTGATTCGCCTGTTTTTCTTCATAATTCATTCGTTGTAAAAATCGCACTGCTCTGCGCCTTATATATATCTATTCAAGCAAAAGTTATTTCACGGTGAATAGAAATGAGCTATTATAATAGTCTAGTGTGTGACTCGGGGTGTGACTATGGTGTCGATAGCACGGTATTAAAGCCAATAGCGCTGTTTATGGACCATTTTCATAGAAAAGTTTTATATTGGGAATTATTGATACTGTACATTAATTGCCAAATTTGTATTTTATTTTATCTATAATATCATTCTATTCGACACATTGTTACATATCCATGGGATGAAAGGCAAACGCATCGGGTTTAGAACACGACACCGCAACAAACGACTATGTATTGGTTGTTGAAATATCAAACTCTTTAAATATTGTACTGTAAATACATGTTCTAAACTGTTTCATCAGCAGATTGAAAATGGATGGATCTTACAATTGGTCATCTGTAGGTAACCAGTCCTTAGATGATGAAAACATTGACATCGGCGGTCAACACAATATGCTACATCCAGTTGTCTTTGTTCTCATGTGGATCAATGTTTTACTAACATCAGGAGGAAATCTGTTAACAATTATCGCATTCCTAAAGGATAAGAACATCTACAGTAAACCAAGAAACTTACTGATTATTAACCTTGCATTTGCTGACCTGAAAGTCGGAATGATTTCTCTACCATTTTACAATCTTTGGTTGCATAATGGATTTTGGGCATACGGAGAATACGTCTGTAAATTGTGGATCATTATTGACTATGCTGCTACTATGGAATCTATGTTAGCTATGTTACTTATCAGCTGGGATAGACTTTATATGGTGAAAAACATACAGATGTATATCAAGGATCAGACCAGAGGCAAAATATGCTTTGTAGTTCTTTTATCATGGATCCTCTCATACTCATTTTGTTTCCTTACTGTGCTGTTAGTAGAACCAATAACAGGGCAACGTAACATCGATTATAACATGGATTGTGATTTTCCTCCCAACTACTATCTCAGTATGACCATATTTAAAGTAATTATATTGTTTTTCATTCCAGTGTTTGCTTTGTGTTATTTCAATACCAAAGTTTTCATGATAATTCGCAAAAGAGCAAAAACGGTAAAACCAGGAGACTTAACAGGTGCGCCTTCTACAGTCTTTTCTCAGCAAAATGATAATATGAATGAATCGTCAAATGCAACTGCAACGAATCCAAATATGCAAATGACTGACTCGGACAACTTGATGAAAGTCACAAGGCGAAGCCTTCATAAAGATCGTAAAGCTGCCGTAACACTTACACTGTTAGTTGTAACATTCATACTCTGTTGGGCACCCTTTAAATTAGTTATCATATTGGAGCTTTTAAAAGCGGAGAGCGTTCCAAAGTCGGTTGCTTCATTTTCTGAATATCTTCTGTGGCTTAATTCTGTAATTAATCCTGTTTTGTATGTTGTAACGAATCCACTTTTCAGAAGGCAACTCAGGAAAATGTTTTCATATACCTAATTTAAACAGAATAACATACTGAGAGTAGCGAATTTGCGGTCGTGGGGTGTGTGCAATTATTAGAAAGATCGTAACACCATAATGGAGCAGACGAATTTTTTACCACGAGTGTGATTTGAGAATTCGACTGGTACAAATTACTTGTACATGATTCTTGGTGATACATGGCTCCATGTACCACTCGGCTCCATGTACCACTCAAGAAAACGTTCTGTAATTTGACAGGTCAAAAGCATGCAGACCATGATAAATTACTTTAATCCTTTTGTGATTTACTTGCCAAACATCTCCTACTAACATTATTAAAGGTTTAGGTGTTACCACATATAATTTATTCTGGAATTTATTACTGTTAAACTGGTCACCTGCCGTAAATCATAGTATTTTTCTTGTTTATTTGTGCTACCCTGGTCACATAACTTTGCGGCGAGGTTATGATGTGTTTACCGCGTAATACCGGGGTAGAAATTCAGCGGACACCGATATATCGGTCGGTAACCGGACGATGTACGTGCACAGTCCGTGCGGTGTCCGTGAGCTGCAGAGATGCCGAAAGCATGCCGCAATAATTTATAATTAATAATTTGTGGTCGAACAATAATCCGACCAGGCACCGCAAGTATTCACCGATGTCATACCGCTGATATGGCGTTTTGGCTTCCTTCCGATTACCAGATCCCGGTCGGCGACCAGTGGTTATGTTACCATAGCAATGATGACTGTTTGGAGTACTACACATTAGATGTGTGTGGTACATGGATTTAGAAAGCAAATCATTCATTCAAATATGCCAGGAGTGTACAAAGTGAATATTAGCGCTCAGAAGTGTTATCAGAAGTGAACATCATTATGTCTATACTCTCATGGGGATTCAAATACAGACAAGTACATTAAACAACGAAGACCATGGATAAATCATATGTTAATTAGTATTTTAAGGGCATTAGTTATATTCAAAACCAAGCGGGGATGCTTTGCTATTTATGTTAATAATTAAAGGCACGTATGCATCGTTGAGATCTTACTTTAAAGTAATGATTTATAATAGAGTAAGGTTGGGTCTACCCATGAGTTACATGCTGAACACAATGGTGATGCTGATTTTTGTCGAAAAGCTACGGTTTTAGGCTCAATGGCCAAAATATGCATTTTGGCGCCAAAAACTTCACGAAAGCTTTACTAAAACTTGCCTTGAAAAAAATGGACCTAAATTCCCCTTTTAGAATCTAGAAACCAATGTCCACGGTCAGTTTCATAAATTTTTAACATTCCTATCAATTTTTGCCAGGTTTTTTTGTGGCAAAAATGACAAAATTTGACCTATTTTTTTGTAATGCTTCAAAAAATAAGATAAAATCAAAAAATCGAGAAAACCGACACTTGACATTGATTAGTAGATTCTAAAAAAGTAATTTAATAGTTTCCATTTTTACCAAAGAAAGTTTTAGTCTGGTTTTTCATAAATGCTTGGCACCAGAAATGCGTATTTTGGTCCTATAGAGCCACTTTCACAAACAGGATATCAAAGTCTACATAAGTCTGATGACAATTATTACAATTTAAGACAATTTATATTCCCCAATTGTTTTGTTTAGAGGATAGAACTTGAGTTCAAATCTGTTGTAGAATATTTCTTTTTAGTTAACAATATAGTTTACAAAATCGTAAATTAATAATTATAGGTCTAAGGGTGGATTCATACTCTCATACATTCGGTACCGAATGTATATTTGTGACGCCAAAATATATTAGGCATCGAATAAATAGTATGAACCGGAGAAAGATATATTTATATCAACACGTGCTGAATAGTGTTGTCAAGCGGGTTATTTAATCCGTTTCAACTCGGCATGATCATCCAGATTCATTCGGTGTGGAATGATTTTGACGTCACAAGTATACATTCGGTACCGAATGTATGACAGTATGAATCAACCCTTACCCTCTTAACCTATCGATCAAAGTAGCTGATAGTCTATTGTGTGGTTACGGATTGCAAACTCACAAGTCGTGATTATCTATGTTTATTGACTACATAGTATAGAACCAGTCAGGGGTTAACAATATCAATTCCAAAGTAACGTTTATGACCAAAAAGTGAAAAATTTCACTTTTAAATGGCATCAGAATCTAGCATAGACATTCTATCCACAAGTTTGTTGTTAATGGTGGGGTGAAAACATGTAGATGCTTGAAAATTAAATTAATTGCCACAATCCTGAATAAAGTTCATGTAACGTGCGGTAACGTTCGTGACTTTGCACGGAAACATTTGTTTTTTGCTCTAAATGACTTAAAAGTTAAAAGTAAATAACAAAAAGGTATTAGCTAGTTTTGTATTGCTCTTTACACCGATGATGGGTAACATATTTACAAATACTTTCATAAAGCTGTAGGAAGTTCTATCATCAGGATTTCTTGTAATGCATTGTTTTGTGTGGTAATGTTTGTGATATTTTTCGTGAATATTTTTTTGGTAATGTTTGTGACATTTTTGAATTTTTGCTCATTCATGCACAGATACAAAGTCGTCACAATTTCTGTTTGGGAAATACCTCTTACGTACCAAGTAACAAATGTATGACTGAAATACCAGTATATAAAGTCGATTAAAAAAACCCGATTTTTTTAACTTGAAGTCAAAAAAAGTTTCATTTAATATTATGCATAACAAAAATTTTTAAATGGGTAGTTGTTCGCATTTTGAAATGGTTGTGACAAATAAACTGCACATGACAACACTATGACAGCTTGATTGATGCATTTGTAATCCAGAAAACTTGTTAGTAAGTAATCCAAATCTGCTGATGTAATACAATATATATTCTATACGCCATTCAATTGTGCAGTTTTGCAGGCATCTATATATGTGTCTGAATTTGATCCGATATCTCTTATAAAGTTATATACAATCGATGTGTTCTGAACAAATCGACAATTTTAAAGGTACATGGTCAGAATGTTCAAATTTTAGTTTTCGCTGTCATATGAAAGATCACTACTTAAGATGCTTCGATTTCAAATTTCAGTCAACTCAGAACAACCGTTTTGATTTAATTAGCAATTTTGTATTTTACATGGTGATGGGCTGACCTTGTTTTCTGCCAGAGTGAGGTTCTGAGCGCCCTCTACCGCCCTAGCTCAACCTTCTCTTTCTTAACCATTTATTCATCATCTTGGTGGACTATCTGTTGCTTAAGTTTTCAGAAGTGGACTTTGGAGTTGTGACATGTCCACGGAAATCCAGAAGGTATCCAGCGAAAGTCTTAAATGATCTAGACTTTGCAGACGACATCGCCTTGCTTGAATCCTCCATCTCCCCTGCTCAGTCCCAGTTGATCTTGAACTTGTCATCAGTGCTCTCAAGACATAGTATATCATCAGTGCTCTCAAGACAGAGTATATAACAATCAACTGCTGTCCAAACCCTCCACTAGAAGTGTATGGTACCACGATCACCCATGAAACTTCAAATACTTGGCTCCATGATGGCATCTAGTAGTGGGGATTTCAAGAGGCGAAAAGGGCTGGCATGGACAGCATTTTGGAAGCTAGAACGTTTGTGGAGATGTCCTAATATCTCAATCTCCACCAAGGTCAAGTTGTTTAATACTACTTGTGTCAATGTCCTTTTGTATGGTTACGAGTTATGGGTTCTGTCAAAGACAATGGAAAGCAAGATCAATGCATTTGGGACCTCATGTTACAGAATCATGCTTGGAATCAAGAGAATTGATAGGGTAACCAATGCTACCATCTATATATGATCTAACCCAGATATCCCCGCTAGTGGAAAATGTCAGAACCTGGCAACTGAGGTTTCTGGGCCATGTACTTAGGATGCCTATGGATGAACCATGCAAGGAGTATGTGCTGTATATACCACCACATTGAAAAAGAAAACCAGGAAGGCAGCGAACCCTTTTTCTCAGATACATCCAATACCTGTTGGGAGACACAGACAACATGATGAGCCCTGCCAAACTGTCTGAATTAGCACAGGATCATTTTGGTTGGAGAAAGCTTGTAGTCGCCTGCTCTGCTGTCAACAGATGGTAATGTATTTTCCATTTGCGTATACTTTGCTGTGTAAATAATTTTATTTTTAATAATTTCAACACATGTTTTAACATGTTTCAGCCGTATAATAATTTCACATGGGCAATGAGAATGGTACCAAAATCTCAGAAAGTTTGAAAAAAGGCGACCCAATCGGACAAGGCTCCTTTAATGTACTTCATACGGGATCAATATCCTCACAATTTGTGGGTTTTTTTTTGTCGGTTCTCTGATAATCTTCACGAGCAATGAAAAAAATTGTAATCAAATTATTGATTTCAGGTCAAAATATCGCGATAGATTCTTAACCGCCACGGGGATATTGTCACCGCGCTCCAAAGCTGACAGGGACTTGAAAAAATGTTTCAGATCTACCAGAATGTTTGGCAAAAAGAAGACAAAAATAGATCATTTAGAAGCAAAACTTTCTTCGAAAATTTGCAACTGCTGCTAATACAGCGAAAGAACATATTTTATTTCTATTACACTAAATAAAATCAGTTTTTGGTGTACACAATTTAAGATATATACCAGGAAACAACAGTCATAGCAGTGGCGTGCGCGGGTATTTTTGACTGGGGGGGGGGGGGGGGTAGATACGAAGTTCCCCTGACTAAATCGCTGGTGAAGCCAACAATGCGAGCGGAGGCCATTGAACACTACTTCGAAGTGGCAATTTGGTGAGGCAATATTGGACACTGCATCCAAGTGCCAATTTGGTTCCCTATCGGGTTAGTTCCAGGATCCTGCCTTAGGACCACTAGCGGATTCTATCCCCTGGGTTGGAGTCGAGGGGACTGAGGGTCACGAGTTTTATTAGTTTAGAGGGCCCAACATTTCCTTTTCATGAGGCATAAAAGTAAGTAAGATTATCCAGGTGACTTTTCTTTTCACCCAGCTGCCCCAATTTTCTCGTGACGGTTGGCCCCAGACGCCTACCTTTGCACACGCCACTGAATCCTATATAGTCGCTCATAAAATCAGGCTAGGAAAACTATTGCCCTCAAAATATTGTCATGTATATTAGGCTGGAGTGAAAAGCTAAAAATTAAGATTATTTTTGCGGATAGGCATGAAAACTTGCTTTGACATACACTAAGTAACCCTGCAAAATATAAAAACAAATCGAAGTATATCTTGAGGTTTCGCAATTCAATTGAAACATTCTTGAAATTACCCAAATTTGTGCAGACGTCGATAAATACAAAAATATAATCTGAAATGTGGTATTCATGGCATATTCTCAAAGCTAATTCCGAATCTGTAATCACAAATAGTGTAGTATGTACCAATTGTAAATGAAAAACATTCGATAATGGACGAAAATACTGCCTGGACCATTATTGGAGTGGTTTGCGGCACGAAAGTGCAAGTTCAGATAGTATTGGATTCAAAACAATAACCCCAAGTACTGTGAAATGTGGTATACAGAGAGATTTTTACTGTTTTTTTTTTTTAAATCTATGACCATAGAGGGTGTAGTATGTAGCAATTGTAAATATCAACCATCCGAAAATGGACAATAACACTGCTTGGGACCAATGTTAGGGTGGTCCGTGGCACGGAATAGCATGCTCAGAGGGTATTACATTCCAAAATATAACCCTGAGCACAACCATTTGAAGCGCATTGTTCCAATAGCAACAAAACAGTTTCAATTACCCCGTCGATATTGATCTAATTATAATGACTGTTAGCCCTGTGCTTGGTTACACCTCTGCCGCGCCCCTATTATGATGTCATCATTACCGTACTCTAAATGTGCAATGCAAACCCATAGAAAAAACAATGATAAATTTATTTTTACAAGATTAGGAAAACTTTCAGTCAATGCTTTATAAACTTAGTCAAATAATCATGTTGAGACTATGAAAAATATTATCGGCAGAAAAAATGTAAATTAACGTGATCGAATATGCTGAAAATGTTGATTTTTAGAGGCGTTTGACTGGCGTTTTACACCATGCCGAAAATACCACAGATGTCTAGTAAAAATTGTACGACAATCCACTATAATTTGCCTTTTCTAGTATGTTGATTCGGGATTTGATCAGCGTATAAGTTAGGTAATAGTCTGTAGATAACATTAATAACCAGCTAAATATACTGAAAACAATGGTTTTTCTAATCCAAGCTGTATACGTCCTGTATACAACATAATTGTTGGTCATTAGTTCATTGGTTTTACTGTTGTGTGTCCAAGTATACATGTTGAGTACATGTGCTCTGATGTGCTGGTGCTAAATTGGCGTGACCTCGCCTATCTATAAGCTGTTGAATAAGATCAATAGATATATTGGGATTTCAAATCGTCGTGTGAGAACGATCAAATTTGGTAAATTTATAACTAGTTATACTTTTTATTGGTAATTCGAAATATGTAAATACAGAGACCGTAGCATATACATTGTATATACAGTATGCCGTATTATGTACGCCACTAGACCGAAATATATACAATCTTATTACTTTGAGAATTTGGCAACATAAAGTGTTTATAATTTGGCTCAGTTTCCTCGATGTTTTTACATTCGGGGAATTTTTAACAGATTAAACTTGTCAGCATCGGTTTGAGTAAAATCTGAATAAAAATAGGTACCTTGATAATATCACTATCCTGAAAGTCGCCTTCTGTATGAAATCTAATAGATTTGTTTTGATTATATAATAGATGTTCTAATTCAAGTCCGCTTTCATTCTGTCGCTAAACGCGTTCTTGAATAAGAATCGTTATTGCGTCTTTGGAAGTTATCAAGCTTTAATTTCAAGTGCTTGAAAATTAATGATTGTTCCTGATAATATGTTATCAACTTATTTCTATTTCAACCGAATGCTATAGTTTTTACGAAGCATCAATACAATGTAGTCATATATACATTCATTTTTCACTTGTACTGACGTAGACATAGGGCCCGCAGACGCAACTATTATCTTTGAATCTTAAATACATTTTTTTTGTACTAAAAGTTCTTCTTAAACTGCATGATTATTTAGAACGTCAGCGATAGCTGGATTTACGTAACATTATATATAGGCTATATGTGACCTTCCAGCCCGTATGAGCAGTAAATGCCAGAAACTTCATTTTGCGCTACAAGTGAAAATACATGTCAAGGTCATAATTTGCCGAAATTGATTTTTTGACAGATTCACAATCCTAGTGCTTACTACAAAATACCAGCAAAGTCTCATTTCAAGAACATGATAGGAAATGTGAAATAAATTGGCATATTCTTAAGACGATCAACAGAAAATATAGGGCTTACTAATCTTTGAACGCGTTTGTCTCAGTTATACGTTTTACCCCCTGACAACCTTTGACGGACCATAACTTGACTTCTGGAAATCGTGTGAAGTTGATTAAGGTGTCATTTTAATTCTTAAAGCATGGTCTTTGCAAATAATTTAAAAAGTGAAAATGACAAGAGCTGGCATTTACTGCTGGTTTGGGCTGGACGATGACATATATACTAATTTTACATCATTATAAGACTTCAAGTAATCTTTTCATATTTCTATTGACCTCAACTCTAATTAATTTTGTCTGGGTAGTTTCTTAGTTATATTACAATAGATTTATTTAATTTAATTATCGTAAGTGAAAAGTAAATTCCATTTAAAATAAACATACCTTACATATCAGTCATTGGCTGAAATGTAGAGAATCTTCTATGGAGAATATTGTAAATATACCTCTTATGCAGGTAGATGCAATATTAAACTGTCACGCAATGGATTAATTTTGCATTGTTACTTCAAAATTAAATCCAGTAACTTGCATTAAAGCATCAACGTAGTTCGAAAGAGGATATCGCCATCCTACTCTCATCAAAAAGAACAACTCATTTCCCATCTCTCGATTCGCCTGTTTTCTTCATAGTTAATTTCGTTGAAAAGTATCGCACTGCTCTGCACCTTACATCTAGTCACGCAAAAGTTATTTCACGATGAATAGAAAAGAGCTATATTTTACTGTGTGACTACCGGTGTCGATAGCACAGGAAGCCAGTAGCGCTGTTTGTGGACCATTTTCATAGAAAGCTATATATATATGGAATTTATTGATAGTGTACATGAATTGCCAAATTTGTATTTTATTTTATCTATCATTCTATTCGTTGTTACATATCCATGGGATAAAAGACAAACGCACTTCGTTTTATAGAACAGCTAGGACAAAGCAACGAACGACTACTAGTATGTATTTGTTGTTGAAATATCAAGCTATTTAAACATTGTTCTGTAATACCACTTGCAATATAAACGGTTTCTTCAGCAGATTTAAAATGGATGGATCTTACAATTGGTCATCTGTAGGTAACCAGTCCTTAGATGATGAAAACATTATTGGCATCGCCGGTCACCATAATATGCTACATCCAGTTGTCTTCGTTCTCATGTGGCTCAATGTTCTTCTAACATCAGGTGGGAATTTATTGACAATCATCGCATTTCTTAAGGATAAAAACATCTATAGTAAACCAGGAAACTTACTGATTCTGAACCTCGCTTTTGCCGATCTGAAAGTCGGCCTCATTTCCCTACCATTTTACAATCTTTGGTGGCATAATGGAATTTGGGCATACGGAGAATATGTTTGTAAAATGTGGGTCATTATTGACTATGGTGCTACTATTGAATCTATGCTAGCTATGCTACTTATCAGCTGGGATAGACTTTATATGGTGAAAAACATACAGATGTATATCAAGGATCAGACTAGAGGCAAAATTGGTGTTGTGGTTCTTGTGTCATGGCTTTTGTCGTACTCATTTTGTTTCCTTACTGTGTTGTTAGTAGAACCGATAACAGGGCAACGTAACATCGATTATAACACAGATTGTGATTTTCCTCCCAACTACTATCTCAGTGTGACAATATTTGAAGCAATTATATTGTTTTTCATTCCAATGTTTGCTTTGTGTTATTTCAATACCAAAGTTTTCTTGATAATTCGCAAAAGAGCAAAAACGGTACAGCCTGGAGACTTAACAGGTGCCCCTTCTACAGCCTATTCACAGCAAAATGATAATATGAATGAATCGTCAAATGCGACGTTAACGAATCCAAATATGCAAATGACCGACTCGGACAACTTGATGAAAGTCACAAGGCGAAGCCTTCGTAAAGATCGTAAAGCTGCTGTTACCCTAACACTGTTAGTTGTAACATTTATACTCTGTTGGGCACCGTATAACTTAGTTATCATATTGGAGCTTTTAAAAGCGGAGAGCGTTCCAAAGTCGGTTGCTTCATTTTCTGAATATCTTCTGTGGCTTAATTCTGTAATTAATCCTGTTTTGTATGTTGCAACAAATCCACTTTTCAGAAGGCAACTTAGGAAAATGTTTTCATGTACCTAATACTATCAATACTTCTTTAAACGCATGAGAGCGAAAAACATCATATTACCCATTTGAACAATATTGCATTTCTTTTATTTATTAAGAGAAATAAATAAGTTCTGAAAGTATATATTTATAAGTTTCAGAAGACTGCTTTTATATTTACACTCGTAAGACATCATTATTCTTCAAAAAAAGCACAGATTATTTATTTTGAGAGATTAACTACATATCACGTTCCATATGATATTTGTACTATACACAGGCTTTGGAAGTCTTCTGTTGATATGATGGGATAATACAACGGCTGCAAACACCCTATTTATAATTCGAATATTTCCTTTTCAAAAATAAGGTCAGTAGCAAAACAGATAAGCATACTCACTGTAAACAGCTGTGTAAAAGTTTACACAACACAGGAGACTATTATAGGGACCACAACTTTTCAAGAAAATGACACAAGTTGTGTAAAGTTTTACACAGCGGTTTAACTGTGAGTATGTTAATCTGTTTTGCTTTATACTAACCTTACAAAAAGGAAAAGTTTTAAACAACTTGTGTGGAGTGTGTAGAGTGTGTAGGGTGTGTGTGTGGGGTGTGTGTGGGAAGGTGTGTGTGTGGTGTGAGAGAACTGTAGCGAAGTATGTGCGCTGAGATATGCAATTATTGGACTGATCATAACAAAAATGATCTTTAAGCAAACACATTTAATGGCAGTTTACAACAAAGTGATTTTTAGCGCTCTATAGAATTGTTAGGACGGTGTAACATCATTTAATATGTCTGTACTCTCACGGGGATTCAAATACAGACAAGTACGTTAAAGGTACCAGCCACGATTCCACGTGGATATGAAAATTCATAAAAAGTTCTTTGAATCATGGAAAGGTATGGTAGAATAAAACAAACAAACAAACAAACACACAAACAAACAACCCAACAAACAAACAAATAAAAAAACAACTTCATCATTTTTTCATAAAAAGATGATTTTTAACCCAATTCATTCCTTAGCAAACTGTTGACAGTGTTTCTGGTTTTTTTTAATTTTCTAATTCTGAACGTCTGCTTGTCATTTTAAAGTCATAACCTTATTATGGTTGTCCAAAAGCACGATATCTTTATCAAAAATGGTTTGGTAGATGCAAAATAGTTTTAATTTTGAGAATTAAACAATTCATTTCTAGAAACATCTCATTCACCTGTGAATGACTTATATTATGCTTCAATATTTGCTTATAACTTCACAAAGATAGAGAATTTAACCGAACTATGGCAGGCAGGTTGAAAAGCACGATCGTGGCTAATGCCTTAAGGCCGAACCATAGTCGGCCTCTAAACAAAACTTTTCCTACCAAACATTTGGTCGTGACGTCACCAAATATTTGTCACGACCAAATGTTTGGTAGGAAAAATTTTGTTTGGAGGCAGACTATGGTTT
>JXSR01S034383.1:17080-27527 GCA_000969725.1 Ophiothrix spiculata
TTCAAATAAGACCGACAGACGGCTAGCTTTGTGTTGCGATTGAGTGATGTGAAACTGAAAGTTTGTAACACTGAAATGCATTGTAAGTAATGTATAGCACTTTTAGCAATACATTTAGGATACTTGCATCGCAATTTATGGATATTGATTCGCATTTAGCGCTGCTATACCGTCGAATTCGAACGCTGTTCATCATGCATCAACTTTCAGTAAAAGTCTATTGTTATTTGAAGAAATGTTAGTATTATTTGTAATAATTTTGTTTCTTTGCAAGATTTGTCAAATTGACACAAGTTCAAAAACCTTAAAGGAAACACTGATGTACACAGAGCGATTAAAGTTATAGAAACCTCTTTACTAATGCTTAATTAAATCAAAAGTAAAATTGATCCATATCAATACCATAAAAGAATCACTGGTTTTGTTTTGCATTGTTTCAGTTTTTGCATTTCATTCCTTCACAGGGCCTTCACCATGCATCAACTTTCTTATTTTAAGAAATGTTAGTATTATTTGTAATAATTTTGTTCATGAGTATTGATTCAAGCATAATGGGCACCTCTTCAATTTTGTCAAGATTTGTCAAATTGACACAAGCTCAAAACAGTGCCATAAACAGGATTTTTTTCTTGGGGGATGAAATACAGATTTGTGGGTTGCTCTTGCGAAATAAGCAGAAAGTCGCCAATGAAAATTTAAAATAAACGGCCTCTAAAAGTAAAAAACAGTGGAGAGGTCCATTTTTATTTTTTTACACAAAAGCCCTTACTAGTACTTCAAGTTTAAAGGTCAATTATGCTGGGAAGTTCATTAATTCATGATAAATTGATCATATTTTGCTATTATGCACCATAATAATCAATAACCTTGAAATTGATTTTCAGCAAATTTTCATTATCAGATATTCTTATTCAGTGGGTGTGGCTTATAATTCAATGAAGCAATCTGACTGGTTCTTACCCTAACTCCGCCCATCCATTATGACACGATAGATGACAGGCAGCGCGTCAAGTTTGAAACATGTAAACAAATAGGAACTACTTTTTCTACAGTGCTGCGTTTGGGACTTGTTTTAGCAATTTACATTCTTATAAAGACAGGTTAATTAATTTATGACATAAAATAAGTCAAAACATCTGTATGACACACTCGATTCTGAACCGATACTGGAAATTTCATAACATTTATTCAGTTCTTTCGATGATCGACCCAGCCTAGCCCAGGCCTTCTCACTCAGCTAAAAGTATAACACATGTGCATGCACTGATCTCGAAGCAAAATGTTGTGGTGAACAACATTGCTCATCATTATTGTCTCGTTATTTTTTGAACTGAAATTCATGTTGCAAATAAATGTTGGCACGATTGGCAAGTCAGCTCATCATTATTGTCTCGTTATTTTTTGAACTGAAATTCATGTTGCAAATAAATGTTGGCACGATTGGCAAGTCAGAGGCCGAGACGGTAAGATTCGTGCCTGGATTCGTGCATTGAATTTAACACTGGACGCCGGGCCGGCCTAGCTAGGCTAGCCTCAACACTGGCCTTCCGATGAAATACAATGTCAATGTAATGCCGGGATTGAATTAAGCTTACAGTTGCTTACCTTGCTCAGTTTTGTATAAATAATCTTCTTTACAATTACCAATGACACTGTTTTCTCAGTTTCTAGTTGAGAAAAGCAGAGTTCATGACCAAGTCCCGCTTCAAGTCTTCATGACTTTCAGGCTCTCAGCAAGCCAAATTGTGAATGCTCAGTGTCAGTGCCAGTATTGACTCGGAAAATCGTGTCATCTATTTCATGCAATGTTACGTTTTTCAGCAAACACACCAAGTAATGATTACAATTATATCTTCATCGAAACACATTTCAGTATATTCCAATCAGATTTTGTGTAGATTTTCTTCATGGCTCGATCGTCATTCATGTCATTTGTAAACAAAACAATGTGAGATTCACCTGGTATATTAATCCGCGCCAGCTGCGCGTTGGAAAAATCGTACATGTGGATTGATTCATTATTTAGACAGGGTTGTCAGTAATTAACTAGAAGATGTCACGCTAATTTTTTAACGTAAAAACACATTAATTTTCTTAAAAACGGTAAAAATCCGAATAATTTGCGGGGGCACCCATTACTCAAAATAATGTACACACCCATCCATTATGAGACGATAGATGACAGGCAAAACAAGAAATCTTATCTTTTATTCTCTAAGTAAAACAATTCATATGAGAATAAAAGTGCGGGGGCACCCATTACTCAAAATAATGTACACACCCATCCATTATGAGACGATAGATGACAGGCAAAACAAGAAATCTTATCTTTTATTCTCTAATTAATTAATATGCTTTGGTAATCCCTCTCTAAAACCAAAGGATTAAAGAAAGTATGACATATCATATATCATTCAAAAGCTAAGATTATTATTAAAATATATGATAAACTTGCTTTTGAAGTTTGTGACTTTCGGCTCATTTTGCCAGAGCATCCCTCATTTGCTCCTGACTGCCCTAGTTGTTATGCCTTTATGGATTATAGGCATAAGATTTTAAAGCTTTTCAGCTAGTTCTTTAAAGTTTTGGCATTTGCTTTTAAATGTCAAAACTTTGTTTTTTGCCATAAAATATAGTTTTTACCATGTAAAAATTGTAAATTAAATCCATTTTATCATTCACACTTGAAAATGACCATATTGGAAAACAGGATTCAGAAAGTGTCTCTTTGATTCCATTATTCAACCAATACTCTAGAACGCCATTTTTTTTTATCCCCAAAACAATTTGTTTTACATTTTTTCATTCATTTTGTTGTTCAGTTATGGATTCTGATCATTTAAAGTTATTATATGCCATAGATAATCCTATATTTCACTCTGGTCATTTTGGATTTGTGTCCCCTTTTAGCAACCAGAAGTGTTAGATTTTTGCCTATTTTGAACCAAATTTAACTAAATCTTCTAATTATTCAAACATTTTATTTTGATTGTTGAGGTAGAACAGCCTCTAATGTACATGTATCAAGGAAAATCAATTGGTTTGACACCTATCTTTATCATCAAACTCTATCTTTAAATGCAAATTATACTGCTGGTTTGTTAAACACCTGTATTTAAAATTAATTTATATCTATATCATCAAGAAATTGTTCCAGTTTCTGTTTAGAATAGATACTTCATTTACCCATTACCTGGCAGGAGACTGTTGATATTTCACTACACACATGTTGACACATAGCTCATATTCAAGCAGGCATGACTTTAACTGGGCTTGATAGTTTTGTTTTGATACTTAAATCAAGTGTTTCAAGACACTTTTTTCAGATGTTTTCTGAATTTTTTATTTGAGATTATGTTATCAGGAAGATGATTTTGTCCATATAGCGGTGTAACTGTTATCAGTGCCGTGACCTTGCTAGTTGAAAATAAAGAAAATAACAGATTTATCCCCTGACATGCGTTCTCCAAAATTAGTTAGAATAGCGATACAAAAACCTCATAACCTTGCAACGGAAGGTCGGATTTGAAAAATTCAAATGGTTTGGATTTCTTAGATCACCTGCTTCATTTACAGACTATTTAAAATAATTTGATTTATACTTTAAAAATCACCTGAAGTGTCTTCTTGATTCAGCCAAAAATTCTCCAAACAGGACAATTTTTTGGGAAAAATTATAAATTAATCCAGAATGTAATTAGATTTGTGTGTTGGGTGTGTGTGTTATCATTTTATGAGCTGCAAATTCCAAATGTTGTCAACTATATTCTATTTTGCATGACCAAAGTGCTTTAATGTGAATAGAAAAATGTCTAATAAATACACTAAACCTAAAATATGAGGGTTTAGGTTCATGTGTAGGTTTGAGGACTATTTATGGTTGTTAAGTTATGGATTTTGATATCTAAGTGGAAAATAAAAAAAATAAATTACACACATTATTTATTATTTTAAAGCTAAGAATGAAGAATTTAGATTGGCAATAAAATCATTTCTAAAATGAATGTATTTACACTCATTTTATGGAAGCAGACCTCATATTGTAGAATATCCAAACTGTCAGTCATTTTGAATGACATGAGTAGGGTTTCTTATTGTACACATATCCACACAGTCAATAAGTTTCAATGACTTGTATGATTTTCATGTAATATTTTATGAACAAAAGAAACGAAATGTATTACTTTTGAAAAGACTAAATTCCTGTAGGCCTTTAAGACCACATACCAGTCCTGATGAAAATGGAAAATTCTTTGAAAAATAGGCTTATTTTCTTGGAAAATCCTTAAAATGGGTACGTTTTTGGTCATTAGCACCCTTAAAGATGGGTAGGGGTTTTGAGGCTGCAGCTGCACACCCTTCTAACTCAAATCTGGTTAAGGTTATTGGGTTTATCTCTAACTGATACTTAAATATTCATGACAAAACATTAAACAGCTGAGATTGAAAAATTCAAATATGCATTAAATTAATGTTTAAAATCTAAACTGTCAGTCATTTTGAATGACATGAGTAGGTCTCTTATTGCATACTATCCACACTGGCAATCAGTTTCAATGACATGTATGATTTCTATGTTGTAACTTTATGAGCAAAAGAAAGAAAATGTTTCACTTTTGAAAGACTAGATTCCTGTAGGCCTATAAGATTGGCCTCATACAGGTCTTGAAGCTCAACGTGGTTGGTATGCTGGCTTATATTCTGTTTTAGGAGTTTACAACTTACATATCAGCCTTACAATGGATGTTAAATGTAACTGTGACATTTTGAGTAACATTTATGTATTTCTTTTGATATATTTCATTGCTGTAAATACATCATCAGATATTTTGCTGGAAGATTCCACTTCAGGTATTTTCTCATGCAAGATGTACGAGAAAAGCAGACTGGATTGCTCACACAGAAACTTGCTGACCATTCCAGTTTTAGACAAGAACTGGACAACTACATTGGACTTGAGCTACAATCAGTTAGAAGTTATACATGGAACACCATTTGGAAACTTGTCATTATTGGAAAGCCTTGACCTAAGCTGGAATATGATAGAAACGATAGACCCTGATGTATTCAGAGGACTCGGTAATCTTTTGACTCTGAATTTGTCTGAGAATTACCTATATGATCTGTCTTCAGAAATTTTTAATGACTTGCACAAACTGATTATTTTAGATATGAAACAAAATAATTTAATAACTTTACCTCGACTTACAGCATTAAACTTTTTGGAGGTATTGCACATTGAAACGGATGGCAATTCATCACTTGACATCCTGTTGAGTGATTTACAAACCTTGAATAGACTTGATGTCATGTACTTACATGCATCAAATGTAATTATCACAGAAGCTTTATTTAAGCCATTGACACAAGTTCAAACATTCACATTCCTCTGTTTTGCACATGCAGTACTTAACTGTCATATCCATGACTCGTCATTTAGAACACTCGCATATCTAACCAGTCTCTACACTAATTTCGATGTATTATCTGCACTGAAATCAATCCGCTCACCCCTTCAATCTCTCCATCTTGCTTCGCTTTTACAACCTGATAACTTTGTTTTGAATAACTCCACTTTTCAACATCTTCAAAGATTGGAAGAATCTTTGAAGTATCTCACTTTGTCTAGTGCATTTGCATATAAAGTTCAAAATCACACATTTATGTGGATACCCAATCTTGTTAACCTGGTTATTAAAGGTTGTCAGGTACAAATTGTAGAACAGAAGGCCTTCTATGGGTTAAATGCTTTGGAATATTTAGATTTAAATAACAATCGTCTTGTTGCTGTGCCCTTTGATGCCATTAGTCACTTGAAAGCACTCCATCATCTTGACCTCAGTTCAAACAAGATTGAAATGATCAAACACAACAATTTTTCTTTGCCATTATCTGTAACATATTTGAACATGGCAAATAACCTTCCAAGCACTACTTTTGTGAATATAGAATGGTTTCTGCTGTCTCAAAGACTGAAACATTTAGTTGTAGGATCCAAGACTCATATAGCTTTTAACTTTGATTGGCCCTTTCAATTAGATTCACTTCATGTTTTAGAAGTAGAAGGCATGTTTTTCTTTCGATTGATCAACAAACAGCTGTGTTTCACCTTTCCCCATTTAACCGATATAGTTATTTCTGATACCTTCAGTAATAAGTTTTTTAAATTTCAGAATACCTTGGCACTTAATGAATGTTTAGAATTACAAAGTTTGGATTTAACTGGATCAGCAAATGATCTTGGGTCATTAGATCAAACTCACATCAATATCAGCATACCCAACTTACAAGAGCTCACTCTAGCAAGCAACAAACTTAGAACAATTGATCAGGTAACAATTATCAGATCCCCAAACCTTTCAATGCTTGATCTGACTGACAACAAAATCAAAACGCTCGACAGAGTTATTGCTATTGCTTTCAAACACTTGGTCAAACTTTTTATAGATGGCAATGGTCTTGAATCCATGTCTGGACTTGAACTCCTGACCAATTTGAAATATCTTAATGCTGCAAGAAATCAAATCACACAAGTTCCATCTTGGTTTCTTTCATCATCTATCAAACCTGTTCTTATTTGGCTGGATTTACATGAGAATCCTTTCAGTTGTTCATGTCAGATACAGGAATTCCAAAAGTGGATTTTGAATGATACTGATACATGGCTAGAACCTGGTCAGTATGTTTGTGCATCTCCTGAAGAGTTTCATGGAATGAGTGTCAGTGAAGTTTTACTAGACTGCAGGTCATACACTAACTTTTATATTGGAATTGGGACTCTATCTGGTTTTCTCTTCCTTATACTTCTTGCATTACTTATCCGATATCAGTGGTATATCAAATATAAACTTTTCTTGCTCTATAGAAATGTTCGTCCCTTTCCTGCACAGGCGTAATGCCTGACCACTGAATCAGCCATAAATCGATAATCAGCAGAAAAACTCTAGCCGACTGGATATATAGACTAATAAATTAGTGTCACCAGGCCAATAAATCTCAAGTGTTTATATTGATAATTTCAATCTCCCACTGTTACTTCCTTTCATGCGGTCTGCACGCGCTTTGTCAATACACTATTAACAGAAAAGGTTGCATTAAGAAATTAATTATATAGGCCTTGCATTTTTAGCATGTTTTATCTTAATTTCTAACAATTTTCCTCAAAAAACTCAATTTGGGGTAATTTTAATTAGAATGATTTTAACTTCTGCATAAAATATAGATATTTATAATGCATGTGCTTACAACAATTTTGGTGGATTCGATCATGTTATTTCATAATGCAGTTTTAAAACCCTGGGTCGAAATTTCAATACAATTTTTATTCAGAGATAATTAACATTTATTTCCAAAAAACCGTGTTTTCTTCTTATTAATAGAATTTGTTGTTCAATATTATCACGATTATATTTTCCGATGTAAATGTTATCATAATATTAACAAAGATGGTATTTTTTGCAACTCATGTAACTCTAAAAAGACTTTCAAAACAGGGTCTTCAAATCACTAATTTTTGAACATTTTTTTACAAAATATGCCAATTTTAAACATTTAAAACACACCCAGGGACAATTATGACTTCAAAATTTTCTAGTAAAATAGGTTGAACAAGGTGTTTCCTTGAAAAATTGTTAAACATTTTTCCTGGATTTAACCTAGAGCATGTATTCTTTTAAATTTCTTTTAAAACGGTTATTTTCAAAAGACTATATTCCGTCAAAAATTCCATCTAGTTTTTGAAGAAAAATAGGCATATACAGAAAATTTTAAACTTATCTTGCAGAAATGTTTTTAAGAATCAGTTAATATAATATTTTTTTTACATCCAAATTGTAAGAATCTGAATAATGTGAGATTTTCTTCGTTTAAAGTAAGTTTTCACCAACTCAGATCAGGAAACTCCTATTTATTTTTTACAAAATTTCTGACGGACACCTAAACATTAATGACCGATAAACATGAAAAGGGCAATTTTGACTTCAATTTTGTGGTTCTGATATGTTGATAAAAACATTGAACTTTAAAAATTCCAAAACAAAATATGTGGATTTAACACAGAACAAGGTTAATTAATTAATTAAAAACATATTAATTATTCAAACCAAAACTCCGAACTTTGGAGATGTTATCTCCGGTTACTATTAATCAATTTTGATCGGACTTTTTTTAAAACATGACTTTGAAATATCAGCAAAGCATATAGCATATAAAAATTGACTAAATCGTTCATCAAAATATCTAAAAATCGCAAAAACAGTTTAAAGTAAGACTGCACAGAGAGCTCAATAAATTATTGCTGTATTCAACCAGCTCCATAAATTATTGATCCATGGCTGATTCAGTGGTCGAGCTTTCTATGCAGAGCAACCCTTGTGCCTGATAATGATGAGGAGTTTGAAATGCTTCAACTGCAATATAATGCTTATGTTGCCTACAATGACATGTCTGATGATGACAACTGGGTGTATGAAAGATTGCAACCCAACATGGAGGACGTTCCAGACCCAGTGAAACTTTGTATCCGAAGTAGAGACTTTATGCCTGGAAGTTCTTTGATAGAAAGTATCTCAGAGAACATCCAACTTAGTCACAAGACTATCTTAGTTTTGTCTCCGAACTTTGTGGAAAGTCAGTGGTGCTATCATGAAATGGAGATGGCCCAAATGAGACTTCTGGAAGAAAATCTTGATGTTCTTGTTTTGGTTTTATTACATAACATCCCAAATGATAAGATAACGCTATCACTTCGTAAGCTTCTTTGTAAGAAAGACGTTCTAAAATGGCCCAAGGACAGAGCTGGGCAGAGGTTATTTTGGCAAAGATTGAGAGTAGAACTCAAAGCACCTGCTCAGGTAGACCGTCGCTATTGTATGTAGTAAAAAAAAAAGAAAACAGAGACGGACAATAAAACCGTTATATATTTTATTGCAAGTACGATTTTGATAGTGTAATTACATTTGATAGATTAAATGATTTGAAATGGTTTAATGATAAGATCAGGATTGAAGTAGATTCAGCAAAAATGGACACTGATTTAAAGAACAAAGTACAAAGCAGACTGTTTCCACTTTGTGAACTGTATGACAATCCTTTGCATAACTTTTGTTTGGTATGGGTGTACTGCTGGGAAATTTAGGCTGCCACCAATAAAAAAAATAAGGAAAAGGAACCATCTATGTACTAAATCACTGAAATTTTTAATGAACTTTACATGAAAATAGCAATATCTTTGATAATTGACACTATTTTGGCTTAAAGTTTGTAAAAAATTCCCAAATTTGTCCCACTTGTCAAAAGTTTATTGAAATCTTCAATGCTTCGAAGTAACTGGGTGGCAAGGAAAGAAGTGTGGAGACCCCTTGCCACAGAAATTCTGTATGGCCCGATTGATTCGAATAAGAGATGAGCACTAGGGCATGTGTTAATTGGAATCATCTTGCATTTTTTTTGCTTTTAACCAAGAAGGTTAAAATTTTGTAAATTCAAATTGCATTTGAAGTTTGACATTGCAATGCGGTTTGGAATTATTTTAGTAAAAATAATGTTGAATTTGACATTAAAAAATCATGCCAATCTGCTGACTCCGTGTTTCCTTACTTTTATGTAGTGAAAATTGTCTCATCACAAGAACCTCTCTGAAATGATTAAGTTTGCAACTGTAAAAGAGAAATACCAAAATTTGGTTTCATTTTATGCATAAAGTCATTTTGATAGTTTAAATGAGACCTTGAACTACAAGCAGTTCTGTGATTTTAATTGTTTTGTAAAGCATAGAAACCCATTTGGTTATATTTAACTCTTGATGATATCAGTTTTATTAATTTAATCAAAAGTAAAATAGATCCCTATCTGTATCATAAAAGTATCACTGGTTTTGTTTTCATTATTTCAATTTTGTCATAGTCATAGATAATCCTGTATGTCACTTTGGCCATTTTGGATTTTAAGCAGCCAAAAGTGTCAAATATCTGGGGTTTTTGCCCAATTTTGAACCAAACTTTGACTAACTTTTCTAAATGTTCAAACATTTTATTTCAATTGTTGTGGTAGAAGAGTCTCTAAAGTACATGTATCAAGGAGAATCAATTGGTTTGACACCTATCTTTAGGGTCAAACTCTATCTTTAAATGCAAATTACACTGTTGGTTTGTTGAACACCTGTATTTCAAATTAATTTATGTCTATATCATCAAGAAATTGTTTTCCTTCTTTGATGGGCTTGATGGGCACAATTGAGTGTCAAAATTAATTTGTAACACCGCCGTTAAGATTGCTGCAATTATTTTGGAAACCATGGGAAACACAAACATTGTTCGGGTTTCTATATGTTTTTTCATAGTTTTCGGGGAAAAAAAGGTAAACAAAATTAATTTTTCGGATTTGAAGGAATAAACAATAAAACTAACTAGCTTTGAGACAAACTGTTAATTGAATTTGGCCATAGGAG
>JXSR01S034388.1:0-12052 GCA_000969725.1 Ophiothrix spiculata
GTTTTTATATATTGTTTATCTGAAAATACAGTTGTAATCTCAGCCCGAGGCATCGATTACACGAGAAATACCATGAAACATGTAACTGATAGAACTTTGAAGAAAAATGATTATCTGCCAAACAGATGAAATAGTGTGAGGCGAATGATGAGTTCCAAGTGTGGAATTGTGGATTTGACATAGCAATAATGATGTCTGTATTATAAATAACATAAAAGAAAATGAATCACTGTATGAAAGTGTGTATTTTATTCGTTTTACTTAGATTGCGGGATTAGAATCTGTTTCTAATTCAACGTCAATACTTAAAACACTATATTCGGGCATGTCGTTGTGTAGAATACATAGCCATGTTTCGACATATTTGCTTTAATCGGATAAGATATGTCATTAACTTACAGTATGTTCCGTTTTCCGTTTTCGAATATCATGACATCAATATACAGACAAGTGTTAACCTTGATTTAACACTTTAGTGCATGAGGTGTGTTAGAATCCCATTACTGCACAAGGGGTCGGGGGGGGGGATCCATATGGACTGAAGATTTTGATCGCTTTAAAACCAATGTTCTCAACATAGTAAATCTTTAAAACTGTACACAGTGATACATCAAGTCAATACAATTCATATGAAACATACTCCACGTTAGTTTTTTATTTTAATTTGTGCCCTTGGCTAAGATTATTACTGCCTTGATATTATAGATATCAAACACATGATATCTGGAGAATATTCTGCATTGAATAGGAGTAACGTTTCCTTGCTGATATGACTAAGTTTTGGTTTTACAAATCGTCATTATTCTGCATGAGTTCAAATATTTTGATATCATTGTCACGTTGATACAATTTCCAGAATATAAATGCCGATATTATTATTATTATTCACAATCTTTTTTTCCGATTTTTCACTAAATGACACAATTTACATTTGAACAAGCATTGATTTAGCCCCCATAAAAGATCGGGGGGGGGGGCTTTACAAAAACATAACAAAAGTAAGAATAGAAACATAGAGAGCAGCACAATTAAATTTTCAGCTGCCGCTTAAAAGTAGGTATATCAAAAGTAGGTATATCATTGAACAAAATCCTCACACTAGGCGAGGAAAATACCTAGTAGACTAAGTAATCAAAGGTACAGTACATTTAGTATTTAATAAATGTTTGATACATGATTATTTTTATGCATAATTTGATTTCGGCAGTAAAATGACATACTGCTCTCAGGAAGTCTTAAGATATTCCTAAACATAAATATGTTTTGCGACAGAATAAAATGACTAAAAAATACTGCTTTTTAAAGGAATATGTATATAAAAACAAAACAGATAATCCAAGCTAAAGGTTGTTAACATTAAGTAGTATTCCATTCTATTTTGAGTGGTGAGGAGAGACGACCTTTAACGGTTTACCCTTAAAACAAGTGTGGCATCTAAATGTTCGATCGGTCATTGAATGTGATTCTCCTACCTATGCATAGGATGAAATGCTGAATTATGAATTAATCTGACCATGACTACTAAGTGTTGTACTTTTCATATTAATGGATTTCTTAAGCTACATTTTCCACAGCTGCGTAGTAAACTGCCGAGTTTGGTTATGAGGAGTACGGAGGTCATTTGATAATGATCAAGCAATGATTTGTTTGGAGGACATTCCTACAACTTCAAACCTTGAAAATATTGTCCTTAATGTAATTGTGGTTTAAGAAAAAGAAACATATTTTGTGCTAATGGTCAACTTTACTCTTAGCATGTCTGAACGAAGGATTAAAAGACATTTAAAATAAGAAGATGCTATTTGTGACATACTAATTATAAGGATCTTGGTGATAGCCTTTTTAAATTAATGTAAAGGGAGTAAGGAAACATATCAGAAAGTGGACTGGAAAATAAGCAAATATAATTAATACGTACATGCAGTTCACGAAGAATGCCCTTAACTCTTCATGTATGTTTTGCCAATTCTATGACGCTCTTGTAAAGTAAATCAGGATTTCGGATTCAAATACATGTAGGTTTTTTTTTTTTTTTGGTACAGATGATTTTGGCATATACACGGTTGCTCATAAAGTTTGAATAAAAATATTTGTACCACTCTTTAATGTAAAGGTCAATTAATGAAGAAAATATCTGGAAACGTAAGTTCATTTTGGTCAGATTTGATAGGTAATCTTGTTGGCTGTGAAATGGAACTCCGAATGTGATCAATTTTCTCATGCACTGGGAAGGGGAAACAACAAAAATGGGTCGCGGTCGCAAGAGAATGCTCGGAAGCAAAGCACGAAATGATCCTTCAACGCCCCTCCATTTACAAAAATAGAGTTGTGGTGAACGTATAATGGTTCCTGGTGGTATTTGACATCTTAAAAAGATTCAAAGATGCCATATACCGCCAGGAGTTTCATTTCAAACCCAAAAAGATTACGTATCAAATCTGACAAAAAACAACATACGTTTCCAAATATTTTCCTCAATAATTGACCTTTACATAAAAAAGTGGTAAAAATAATTTTATTCCAACTGTATGAGCAACCGTGTACATAAGAAACCTACAATGTGATATCCTCAAATTGAGGGAATGATCAAAAGGACAAAGATGTCTGCAGGAATTATCCCCAGATAACTTAAATTCACACACACCTACATGTGACAAAAACAAAATTTAAATGTGGAAATAATATATAAAATGTAAAATCTATTATATAATACTAACTCTCTCAAATTAATGATACATTATCAAGACGGAGCGAGAGTTACTAAAATATTCATATAACTGTATTATTTATATGTCAATTGTTTCCCGCCTGCCTTGCTTGTTGAATCTATAATATATGACCGAAGCTGACAAAGAAGCCGGAAATGAGACTTTATTTATTTTCACCCCTTTTATTTTCAAATACCATGTTATAAGTATAAAAAAGTCTTGGGCATATTTTTTTGCGTATATGGCTATCTCTTAACCAAAGTATACTTCACACAATAGTTATTGCTCTTGTTATTCCACGTCAACTTTGGAAATGCTTTTCTGTATGTTGGCAAATCGGTTAATCTTGTGTTACAACATTTAAAAAATCCTTAGCCTCCCTGATAATCTAATGGTACGCCCCTTATGTTAATGCATGCTACATATTAAAGTAACATTTACATATTCAAAGTTAATACGTGTATCATATATCTCTAACTGAACATATATATACATAACTGAACCAATATGTTCTTGATTCAGCTTTAATACTTGTTTCTATTCCACTGGGACTATGCATATATTGATTTTCTGAAACTTTATACAAATTTAAGAACAAAAGTTTCATCTTTCAAAAAGCGTTGCATGCTTTACATAATTTTCTGTGTATTTGATATCCTTGGCTTATGTAATTATACAAACAAAATCCATCAAAGAACCTCATACATTGTATGAAAGTTAAAAGAGTTATTATTATTGCCGTGCACAATTTAAAACAAATTAAGAAACCGAATTCTACATCATCATTCCTTGCGATTCATCGAATATACCACGCGAGTCAAAAAAAACTGCAATAATTAGATGGAAGCCATATTGTAAGAAAAAAAGAAATTTCGAACAAATAATATTAATTTCTTAATAGATCATGAATAAAGTTTTCAACGGATGAAAGAATGGTACAAATTAATAAAGGCATTGCGAAGATATCCTTATTTGAATATTATGGTATGAAAACAGTTCTGTCCAAATGAGCATGCCTCGTCAAACGACAGTTCATAACAAGTAAGTACTAATATTGAATTGAATTGTGTGCATGCACCTCTTGAATAATAACACCAACTGATTACCTTGCTCCAGTGAAAATCTCCTCTTAATATAAAAGATAATTTAGGCAGTCTTTACAAGTGCAAAATTACACGTTTGGGTGTACTGTCTTAGAAGGGAGAGCTTTTCAATCAATCACTGTTTAAAATCAGTTCACAGACGAGCAACATGCTCTTAATGCTAAGGTTTATTTTACCACCAAATCTCATGCAGAAGTGAAATGGAGATACAGGGGTGCATTCTCCCAATCGGGTGTACCATGTGCATCCACCATCTATGAATTCAGGCGAAATTCAAAAGAACAAAAACAGTCCATAAACTAAATTAAGAGAGATCTTGAAGACCGCGAACGGCAAGAAGCAGGAGAAACGTCGTCCGCGTTCGTCAGACAAGGGATCCCGAAGTGAGCTCGCAAAGAAATCCTCTGCCACATGTGTCCCAGTCCACGTTCAACTGAATATTGAATATTCAGGGTCACCAAGCTCATACGGCCCTTTTCAACATACCCAAACCAAAGAGAAAAGAGTATGTCATAATTGTGTCCTACGAATTGAATAAAACATATGCACGACAGTTGGACAGAACTGTTTTTATGCCTTCCATTTCAAATAAGTGTATCTTTACGACGCCTTTCCCCATTCTTTCACCATTTTAAAGGTAAATCTGTGATCTATTTAGATATATACATTTCATGTTCATGGTATCTCATGTTCTTAAAATATGGCTTTTATTTAACTATTGCAGTTTTTTTGACTCACTCGGTATATATATATTTTTTCAAAATACAAATTGCAACTACATTAAACTGCTGTTGTTGATGAGTAGTTACCAATATTTATTGAAGGTTTTATAAAATTGAAGTGATAAAAACAGAATAACTAACAATCAGGGGAGAGGATGGGAAAGTCAAGCTTTTTGTGTAATATCAAGGTTTTATAAAATTACAAAAAAAAAACAGGGGAAAGGATGGGAAAGTGAAGCTAATACAGCTACAGTATTAGCTGATCATACATTATCATATTATTATCAAAACATGCCCTGGTTTCAAAACGCATTCAGGATTTATGATTTAAAAGTATCTAATATGTCATAGTTGTTTGGCTTATAACGAAATGTAAATGTGTGTATTAAATACTGTATACGGTATATAAAGTTAGCCGTATAATAAAAAATATTTTCGAGTAATATCAACTAGCTGTCTTACGTTGATACATTAAATCAACGATAAACTAAAATGACTAAATATCAATTACTATATTATTTACATGATGCATTCCTGAAATTAAGTCATGTGTATTTATTTTGCATTGGTATTTGGTAGTAATAGGATATATTAACCTTATCTGATTATGCTTCTCTTACAGCTGGTGTCCCGCAGGGTACAAAACTTGGCCCCATCATATTTCAGATTGTCATCAATGACGCTGCTTGTAATTGTAATTCTTCCTGTTGGAAATACGTCGATGATCTAACGTTTGCGGAAACTCGTTTAAGTTCTAAAGGGAGTAAATTACAGGTAGATCTTGATGATTTTCTGGAATGGTCTGATAAGAACCAACTGAAGCTAAACCCCTTGAAGTGCCAAGCTATCCAAGTTTGCTTTATGAGAGCTCCTCCACCTCATCTTGATTTGAAAATTGGCACTACTCCTTTATCTTTTGTTTCCACCGCAAAGGTTTTGGGTGTATGGCTCCAAAATGATTCCCAGGTTAATCATATGTGCAAAACCGCTAATAGACGTCTTTACATGCTTCGCACTCTTAAGCGTTTCGGTTTCAACACCGAAGAACTTGTTACTATATACTGTGGCTATATCAGACCTCTACTTGATTATGCCGATGTCATCTGGCACTCCTCACTTTCCGTCAAACAATCAGACACTCTTGAAGGCATCCAGAAAAGGGCTTGTAAAATAATGTTGGGTTGGGGGTACATATCTTATGATACTGCTCTTGAAAGCTGCAAGCTTGAACTCTTATCTACCAGGATAACTGCACATTGTTTGTCTTTTGCTCGTGCTCTTTTAACATCAGAGCGAACCAACATGTTGTTCCCTCCTCGTAGAAAAGAGGTTCATGGTAAAGAGCTGAGAAACAGTAACAACATCACCCAACTTGTTGCGCGCACAAAAAGATTCTCTGACAGCCCAATCCCATACTATATAGGCTTGCTCAATTCAACATAGGGCTGCATTTTTTGCTTCCTTTGTGATGGTGGCATTTTTGTCACTTGCCTCTTTGTGTGGCGTGTTTCTCAGCTGTTTGCCACATATTGCTGCTTTTTGGTCACGTTTGCTTGTATGTCATGTTATTTATATGAAGTTTGTTGTTGTATTTTTGTGCTCACTGTATTATGCAATTCGGCCATTGGCTGCGATGTAATCAGTTAATAAACCTAAACCTAAACCTAAACCTATTTTCTAATAGATTTTCACTATTAATTCTTACTATTTTTTGTTTTCTCAAAACGACCTTTTAAGTGGCAACTAGCTTTAGAATGGTATTTCGAGCAAAAATTTGTTATGATAGCTTAATTTTTGCTTAAAAGAGTTTAAACGTCATAAGAGTCGGGTGAGAGGGGACCTTTACGTCACATGCAGAGTAACAGTAACAAAATCAAAGTGAACAAGTGTATCTTGTACCCCTATCAGAACATAAATATACATTCTTGATTCGGCTTTGATATTCATTTCTATTTCACCGGGACTATGCATGCATTGATTTTATGAAACGTTATATAAATTTAAGAACAATAGTTTCATTTACAAGTATGCTTCACCTTATTTTCTGTATATTCGATGCCCCGGGCTTCTGTAATTATGGCGGTTATACAATATCGAATGTATTTTTGCGTGAATATCCATTAAATGTTCACTGCCAACAAACAATAAGCGATCAATGCACCACGTGGATCATATGACTGTCACAGGAGTTATCTCACATATCACAAACTCTCAAACTTGAGCAGCCACCGTTGTAATCGTTAAAACATTTTTTGCTCTAAGCATTTGGATGATTTTAAAAATGCTGTTAAAATGACACGATTATTTGTAAACATATTTTGATAGCCATCTTGGCCCTCATTGTAGGCAACATGTGACATAATAACACTATTATCTTGGCCTAACTATCAGATTGGCTTAGATTCAATGCTATTTTACATTTATTATTTTGAATATTGTATACTTTTAAAGCTATTCTATTATCAAATATCCAACTTTTTATGCGACAACATGTATTTTGGAGGGTATTTTGTACCATATGGTGAGCGCCGTTTTTGATTTGAAACACATAAATATTACCATTTAGGGAGGACTCAGTCTGTTATTACCTTGCAAGATATTTTCAATTGACTAGTTGAATGCCTTTCTACATCCTGTGATTTTGAAATTGACACATCAACATTTAGTTGTTTGGTACTGTAATATATGTAACAGTCTCCTCTTTCACCAAATTTGGCCAAAACGTCACGTAATTAGGAAGTCACGAAATACTTCTGTACCAAAATTTACGATTTGGGACAAAATGTCTACATTTTTAAAATTTTGATTCAAAAGTTATACATGTCGGCTTTTATCATCGGTTTTTTAATGATGGTTATTCAATAGATCAAGATTACACGAAGACACCTTACATTTAAGAGCATTGGGATAACATAACTTTTTTATGTCCTGTATGTTTGATCAAAATATTGTTTATGTCCTATATTTTTGATACCCAACTTGTCCTTTCCGATAACAATAAATAGGAATTGCATGTCAATACACTTGCATTATCTATTCCACCTGTTCCCGCTGCAGTGGTAGCAACGTCATACAATAAATTATAATATTAATAAGACATATTTTGATTCCCGATATACATGTAGATTTGTGAATCTATTGTTTACTGGATTGTTACTTCCGAATGGAATGAGAATACTAAAACGTTAAATTGCCAAAAAAATCCAAAAGGAAAGAGAAACACAAGGAGCGATAAACAACACAAGCGGTCAAAGGAAAACGTAATAGCAGGATAAAATATATAAAAGGGAAGATATGCCAAACAAATGCAAAAGAGAAACGCAGGACAAAGGTGGTAGTATTGTTACTAAGGTTGGAAACATAGCTATTGGCCCTTAAAGACAAAACGTAGTTTCTGTTTAGTTGTTCTGCTTTACAGCATTCAATATATGTAATGTACGTTCATCAAAAAATAAGTTGCGCCTTGGGTGTCCATACTATGATAGATACTTAATACCTGCATAAAATAAGTTTTCGTTTGGAGAAACATTTGACAATACAACACACTTCACCATTTGATGGAAGTTGAACGACATTGTTTGAACAACACGCATTTGTTTCAAAGTCATAGTTTTTACATCTTGTGCAAAAATATGTCAGATTCAATTTGATAATTACTCCATTACCATGACTACACTACCACAGTAATATCATGCTTGATAATGCGACTCCGCATTCTGTCAAGGTAACAACATTTCTTCAAAGTGAGAGTATTTATTACTCAATTGATTAATAATGCAATAGAGAATGTGTGGAGTAAAATCCTGGTTATAAACCGTCAGATCATCATCAATTATTGACAAAGTCATGTCATCCGAATGGGGAACTTATTTTGAGGTTACCGTTTATTATTAATTTTGTCGTGTATACAATTGATACTGACTGTCCGAAACTAAAAGAATATACCGTACTAAAATATTTGTGGCTTTGATACTATTAGTAATTTCCTGCCTAACTTTTTTATTTTTTTAACGTAGTTGTTAATTTTACTCGATGAATATTAATTCAATGCTCTGAAGATAGATACCTATAATCTCTCGTATGATTGTGTCAATGTTTTTGCATTATTTAACTAGCTAGAGGAACATGAGCGTTTTTATTTTTTACTTTGTTAATACACGGTTGCTCATAAAGATGGAATAAAATGTTTTGTACAATTTGTTCATGCTAAGGTCGATATTATGAAGAAAATAGCGTATGTTGCTTTTGGTTAGATCTGATTGGGTGTGAAACTGAGTTCCGAATATGATAAGCCCTCTCACATACTGGTAGGGGACAACAACACAATTGGGTAAAAAAACTGATTTTTAGGTAAATTTTTAGGTATTTCACAACGCCTGCGTCAAGGTTACTTCACCACTCAAGTTGAGTGGTCAAATGGAATGTGTATAGGTACTAGAGTGACAAGCAGGCGATTAAATGTCCTGGTCACGCTTGACTACGCCTAGAGAATGGTTGGAATCAAAACACAAAATGATCCTTTAACAACCCTCAATTTACAATAATAGGGCGTTGTAAAATCAAATATGACCTAAAAATCACCATTTTGACCCATATGTGTTGTTATTCCCTACGTAGGAGAATTGATCACATTCGAAGCAGGTCTGACCAAAAGCAACAAAAGTTTCCTGATATTTTCCACATAAATCGACCTTTACATAAAAAGTAGTACAACATATTTTCTTCCAACTTTATGAGCAACCGTGAATAATTAAATCTTTAAGAAAAAGAAAGAAAATACGTTTCACTCTTATATCTTACAAGGTTCATTCAGTCATGTTTCTTTAATATTATTAAATGAATAACATAAATCGCAGCTTTTAAGTTAATTACGTTTAATTTCTCTATGTCCTTTTACGTATTCGTAGAAAGAAACCAGCTTTAAAATGTTAGGTAGATAGAAAACCTTGAATGAAATACCGGTACGTTTGTGCTTAACATGACATCCAGGGTAGCAAATGACGTGTTTTAAGGCTGGGATAGACCTTCAAATGACATAAACCATTTTTTCAAACTAATTGCATAAACTATATAAAAGTATACATTTTTTAGAAGTGGATTTTTACCCTGAACATGATGATGATATCAGTTTTTGACCAAAAATGTAAATTTTGGCAAAAAATGACAAAAAACATATTTTTTGCCCCAACATTTCTTGAAAGCCTAACTAAAATTTGCATTCTTTAAATTTTGAACTTATTTGCTTTTTGGAATTTAGAAACAAATGTCTAGGAAAGCTTTTCTCAAATTTTTGCTTCTAAAAATGTATACATTTATATGGTTTATGCAATTAGTTTGAGAGTTAGAGTACAAAACAGTTCATGCTAGTTGAATGTTTACCCCCAGCCGTAATTGAATAATAGTATGTATTAGGAAATTGTCGCTGACTCTGTGACATACTTCGTGGCCCTATTCTTGATTATGCTTTAGTATTTTAATTTCAATTTTTTTATTGACCACTTATCTAGGGAAAACATCACCTTTAAAAAATGATACAACAGCAGAAATAACAAGACGAATATAAATTTTAAGAACCTAAGGATAGTTTTGCTTAGATGAACATCTTCCATTGTCACTCGAAGCTCAACTCTGCAACCTTCGCAAAGTTCTAGTACACTCAAAATAATAATCCGCGGCATTTTTTCAATTTATTTAAGTAGAGCAGGGTTACACTTGATTTTATTGAGTAATTACCATAAGTTTTATTTTAAGTTAATAGTAATAAGTTTCAGTTTGAGTAACTCAAGTAATTGTATTTAGCAGTACTCATAATAAGTTTACCATATTTATTCAGAATTGATCTGCCGTATGTACACGATGATATTATCATGTTTCCCTTACGTAATTATCAATTTGATGGAAAAGTTTTGTTATTAATTAATAGATATTAAGAACAAAAAGGACAATTCTTACAAGAAGTGGATTTTCTAGAGTGATTCCATATTCACCGAATTTCTAGAATAGTTCCATTCTTTCATTTAGCCACGATCACCAAAGTGAAGTTCAGCTTTCCTCAATACCTACTGATTTTATTGCATTTTTAGAAAGAACATCCAACTATAAACTAATATTTAAAACCAATGTTGTAGAACATGATAGTGGAGACGCAACCTGTATCCCGTGCGATTTTTGTGACGATGGTCCAGAACCGGTTGTAAATGAAAGTCTACACCATATAGATAAAGAAAAGTCTTGGTGGCAAAAATGCAGTCTGATCAGATATCAGTATAGCGGATTATTCAAAAATGGCGTCTACTGACAAATAATTGTATCATATTATTGCCCTATTCACATTTTTATTGTAATTATTTGACGTAGTAAGGCTAGTTGTTTATCATATTTTAGATTGTAGGTTATAAAAGAACGTAATAATAATAAATCATTAACAGTATAGGGACACAAAGAGTCCCTAAGGGTCCATTAGATTCCCGATAGCAATATATGTGCATGGTAAAGTCTGAAGGAATGTATAACCATTGTGAAGTGTACTGAAGCATCGCAATTAATATTATGCACCTTCATATAACATATAACAGAGTTACAATATAAATGAAATAAGTCTATTGTTGCTAGATGTTTTATGGATAAACCCCAAAGATCAAGATTTTCACATAAGAGGAAGGCAACATATATAGTATGAAAATGAAAACAAAATGATGTCAACTTTCTAATGATTAATATTTAAAATATGTCAGAACAGTATATTATGCCATGGAGCTGTCATCACCACCACTACCACTTTCAATTCCAGAATGCATGGATCCTCCATTTTGTGACAGTTGAGACGAGCTGCAGTTGCATTTTGCAAGGTCCAGTACTGCGTGTGGACCATGCTTCTGATCTGTTATCACTGAGCCCATGTATCACCTTCTTTACGCCAACCATACTCTTTCGGTGATGGTAGTTGAGGATTAGGTTCTGTACGGTATCACTATTTCAAACCATAGCTTGATAATGAACAAATGATCATGAAGAAGGACAAATATCACGGCATTTTTGTTGGAGGTTAGTCAAAACAGGTAGTATCGAAGTTCTTCCACTATTGCTATGGTTGACATTGGCGAGAACAGGTGACACACGAAAGACTCTACGTTGTTGTCGTTTCATTACTTGGTGTTTCTGATGTTCCAAGATCTGTGAAAGCGGTAATTATATTCTGGCTTGCGTCTTTGAATGTTTTCCAGCATGTTAGTTTTCCTTTGCCTACAAAACTTCCGGTTATGTCAGCACCACTAAGTGCATGAAATCCAGGAAGAGCTGCTTCTTTCCTTTTGCCCAAAGCCTTATTGATTAGACGAAGAATAATGGTCTTTCTGGTATCTCCAATCCCGGTAACGAAACTAATACTTCCGCTTAACGTCTAAGTAAAGTTCAAGTATCAGAACGTCTGTATCTGGTGAGCAGATGTCAATACTTGTTGAAGCATCAGTTGTTGCGTCGACGGCATGTAATTGTATACTATTGTTTCCCCATGCAACTT
>JXSR01S034388.1:15411-29829 GCA_000969725.1 Ophiothrix spiculata
AATTCTGCATTGAATAGGAGTAATAATTCTAAATTGACTTGATAATACGTTTCCTTCGCTGATGTGTCTAAGTTTTGGGTTTTACAAATCGTCATCATTAGTTCAAATAATTTGATATCATTGTCAATTTGATAAAATTTCCAAAATTTCATAACGTACAATCTGTTATTTCCGATTTTCACTAAATGACAAAATTTACATTATAACAAGCATTTATACACTGTAAAAAGTGTGTTTAGAAAGTGAAGGCAAAGACATGTTTAGACAAGGAAGTGTTTAGAGTATTGACACTGATGTTTAGAAATCAATCATTGGTATTTTGTGAAATGACACACGATGTTTAGTATCTAAAAATGTTTACAAAGTGAAGGCAAAAAGAGTATTTCCTAGCTAAGCATAGTTTTTACAGTATATCGCCTCCATAAAAGATTGGTGAGGGGCTTTACATAAAACAAAAAATCAAAAACAAACATAAAACAAGCAACAATAGAAACATAGAGAGCAGCAAAATTTTGGAAACAACTAAGTTTTCAGCTGCCGCTTATGCCTAGACAATGACTGAGATTCACGCAGACACATGAGGGAATAAAACTAAATAAAAGTAGGTGTAAGATTGAACAAACACCTCACACTAGACGAGCAGAATACCTAGTAGTTATCAAAGGTAGAGTACATTTAGTCATTTACAAATGTTTGATACATATTTTTTGACAAAATGACATACTGCTCTAAGGAAGTCGTAAAATATTCCTAAATATTTTAATGTTTTGCGACAGAATAAAATGACTAAAAGCACTTCCTTTTTATTAGACATTCTGGTAATTCATGTATTATATAAAAATAAATCATACTTCCAGATAATCAAAGCCAAAGGTTGCTATTATAAAGTATTATTCTATACTATTTTGAGTGACGAGGAAATACGACATGTAACGGTTTACCCTTAACACAAGTGTGGCATCTAAATGTTTGATCGGTCATTGAATGTGTTTCTCCTACCTATGCATAGGATGAAATGCTGAATTATAAATTAATCTGATCCTGACTACTAAGTGTTGTACTTTTCATATTAATGGATTTCCTAAGCTACATTTTCCACAGCTGCGTAGTAAACTGCCGAGTTTGTTTTGAAGAGTACGGAAGTCATTCGATAATGAACAAGCAATGATTTATTTGGAGGACATTCCTACAACTTCAAACCTTGAAAATCTTGAAAAACATATTTTGTGCTAATGGTCACCTTTTTCTTTTAGCATGTCTGAACGAAGGATTAAATGACATTTAAATCTCAAAAAGATGCTATTTGTAACATACTAATTATAGGGATCGTGATCATGGTGATAGCCTTTTCAAAAGGGAGTAAGGAAAAATATAAGAAAGGGGACCGGAAAATAAGCGAATATAATTATTCATACGTACATGCATAATCGTTATGCCAATTCTATGACGCTCTTGAAAAGTAAATCAGGATTTCGGATTCTAAATACATGTAGGTATCTCATTTGCAAGCTTCAGCATCTTCTTCATATTCATTTGTGGCACAGATAATTTTGGAGTATACATAAGAACCTACAATGTAATATCATCATATGAGGGAATGATCAAAATGACAAAGAGGTCTGCAGGAATCATCCCCAGATAACTTAGATAGATGCGACAAAAAAACAATTTAAAAATACAATCATGTTTGTATGTGAACATAATATATAACATGTCAAATCTATTATATAATACTAACTCTCTCAAATTAATAATATATTAAGACGGAGCGAAAGTTACTAAAATATTCATATAACTGTATCATTTATATGTCAATTGTTTCCCGCCTGTCTTGCTTGTTGAATCTATGACATATGACTGGAGCTGACAAAGTAGCCGGAAATGAGACTTTATTATTTTCACCCCTTTATATAATATATACCATGTTATAGGTATTAAAAATTCTTGAACATATTTATTTGCGGATATGTCTCTTAATCAAAGGACACTTCACACAATAGTGTTTGCTCTTGTTATTCCACGTCCACTCTGGAAATGCTCTTCTGTATGTTGTCAAATCGGCTGACCTTGTGTTACAACATTAAAAATATCCATAGCCTCCCTAAAAATCTAATGGTACGCCCCTTATGTCAATGTATGTTACATTTAAAGTAACATTTACATATTCAAAGTTAATACGTGTATCGTGTATCATATATCCCTAACTGATTATATATATATACATAACTGAACCAATATGTTCTGGATTCAGCTTTAATACTTATTTCTATTCCACCGAGACTACGCATGTATTGATTTTCTGAAATTTTATACAAATTTAGGAACAAAAGTTTCATCTTACAAAAAGCGTTAGTATGCTTTACATAATTTTCTGTGTATTCGATGCCCCGGGCTTCTGTAATTATACAAACCAAAGTCATCAAATAATCTCATACATTGTACGTAAGTTACAAGAGTTATCATGGTAGGTAAAAAGCGATTTTAATCACTGTTGCCGTGCACAATTTGAAACACTGAAGAAACCGAATTCTACATTATCATTCATTGCGATTCAACGAATAGCTTTTTATTTTTCAAAATACTAATCGCATCTCTAAACTGCTGGTGTTGATGAGTAGTTACCAATATTAATGAAGGTTTTATAAAATCGAAGAGAAACAATTAGAACAATTAACAAACACGTGAAAAGATGGGAGAGTGAAGCTTTTTGTGTAATATCAAGGTTTTATAAAATAGAAAAGATAAAAATAGAACATTAAAAAACAGGGGAAAGGATGGGGAAATGAAGCTAATATAACTACATTATTAGCTGCTCATACATTATGTCTTCTATGATGACTGAAAACATACCATGGTTTCAAAACGCATTTCAGGATTTAAGCATCGTCTTCCTGAGCCTTTTTTTTTTAATTTGTACCCCGAAAGTTATATTGTTTGGTATTATAGTATAGGGGTAGGGTCTCCTCTTTTTAATGATGCCAATATTATGAAAATCGATCGTCACATTATGCAATTATGACCTCACAAAAAATCGATTTTGGGCAAAAAGGGTCACTTTTTCAAAAAATCTTTATAAAAGTTCTAAATGTCCGATTTTCGTCGGGTTTTTTTGTTTTTGCTAATAAATGAAGGAATTGACATTTCTAACATGTCTTAAGTTTTAAGTCCATATCATGCAGATATTTTTCAAAATGGCGATTTAAATTTTTTGGCAACCACCCTTACCCTCGGATTTTGACGGCCTACCATAAACCCCGATTTTTTTGTTCATCAAAATGACCACAACGGACGTGAAAACAATTACCTAAATTCTCAGGGTCGCTTTAATTTGCATTTTTCATTTGGTAGTGACAAGATATATTTTCTACCAGATAACTTTCACTGTTTACTCTTAATATTTCCCCCCCTCAAAATAAGCTTTAGAGTGGTATTTCGTGCTAAAGATTTGTTATGATAGCTTAATTTTGCCAAAAAGAATTTTGGACTTTATGAGAGGCGGGATGAGAGGTGACTTTAACGTCACATGCAGAGTTACATTTACATAGTCAAAGTTAACACGTGTATCGTGTACCCCTATCAGAACTTAAACTATTCTTGATTCGGCTTTAATATTCAATTCTATTCCACCGAGACTATGCATGCATTGATTTTATGAAACGTTATACAAATTTAAGAACAACAGTTTCACCTTTACAAAATGCGTAAGTATGCTTCACAATGTTTTTTGTATATTCGATGCCCCGGGCTTCTGTAATTATGGCGGTTATACAATATCAAATTTATTTTTGCGTGAACATCTATTTAATGTTAAGTGCCAACAAGGCAAAGTGATCAATGAACCACGTGGATCATATGACTGTCACAGGAGTTATCTCATATCACAAAATCTCAAACTTGAGCAGCTACCGTTGCAATTGTTGAAACATTTTCTGCTTTTAATCTTTTTGATAATTTTATAATGCTGTTAAAATGACACCATTATTTGTAAAACATATTTTGACAGCCATCTAGGTCCTCTTTGTAGCTACCATGTAACATATCAACAATGTTATATAGGTCGAATTATTAGATTGACTTAGATTTCAAAACTATTTCCCATTTATTATTTTGAATATTTTATATGTTTTTAAAAGCTATTCCGTTGTCATCAATCCCATTTTTAAGCGTCAAAATGTATTTCGGTGGGTATTTTGCACTATATGGTGAGCGCCGTTTTTGATTTTAAACATATAAACATTATCATTAAGGGAGGAATCAGTCAGTTATTACCTTGCAAGATATTTTCAATTGACTTTCTAGATCCTGTGATTTTGAAATTGACACACCAAAATTAAGTTGTTTTGAATTTCCGAGGGTAATTTTAAGTGGCAAAACAAATGTGAAACACCTTTATTTTCCTTGATATGTTTTGTAGAGCCGGTGTTTACCTCAACAATGAACAACGAAAAAATCAATTATTCAGGATATTTTGATAATTTGGTGTCAAAAACAGCAGAAGTCACATTTGACACTTATTAGTGATTGATGGCGACACACGGCTAAATAGAAATGTACAACCCCTTGTGACAAATAATACATTAAAATAAAGATAATTACACTCTGAACACGGTTCTGAAAGAAAAATTGAAAAAAAAGCAAATAGTTTTTGAAATAGGGCCATTTTTCTTTTTTCTTTCATGAAAAAAACTAAGTCCATAAAAATGTTATATGCGACAATAGGGATTAAAAATATACCCAAGTTCATCATGGTAAACTTAAAGTAAATGCATTTTACAAATATAATAAATACTACGTATATTACTTTGTTTATAGTTCACACTTGATTAATAAATCAATTCAATTATCGTCTGAGCCTGAAGGTAATCCTTTTTATGATACAAACACAAATCAAAACCACCATTCAGTCCCCCCCATCAGACTCTACCATGTGTACGAAAAATGATTAGTATTTTCCTAACTTGTATACCGGGCCTTTGCAAGTCATCATGGTCATATCGTGTAGTCACAGTGTATCGCTGTTGTTTGATTGCCGTATAATCTTCCCGGAGTATAACTGCTATCGAGCCGATCATGACTCTTGCGTCTTGCAGAAAGGTACCAAACGTTGGGCTTTATAGGGCGTGCCTTATCTATATGATTCGAAGTTGACATTTTAAGATTCCTCTTCAAAATACGTTCATTTTGATAAGCGAACCTTCTAAGTTTTATATTATTTCCTTTTTTAGACAGAAAAAAAAAATATTTTCCAATTATTTTTTTTCCAAGGTATTTTAGATTCTTTAACATTTATAATCTCTAGTAAGTGTTCTTTAAAATAGCAGCCGATTTAAGAACATTGAATATGTTACAGTCTAATAAACTTAGAAATAAACCCGAGATCTGACCGAAATGAAATCTCAACGCTTTTGAAAAGGGAAGGTTTTTGCCTAGCACGCAACGGTGTCGTATCACTGCAAAAACCACAGCAGCGTAGAAAATGAAGCTCGATAATTGAACTGCACTAATCACTAACAGCAGGTGTGTCATGTTGTGTTAATGTAAATGAGTGGCATTCACTTTTAATGACAGAGTGACAATTCCCAAAATGTATTATAACTTCCTCGGACGTAAGTCTGGTTGACCAATGTGTCGCCAGTGATTTCATGTTAGGTAAAACATGACGATATGCGATTTTCTTTTTTTTTTAATTACTTCTGATTTTCCAATAATCGTGAAATTTAAAGGATTTCATACTTTTACTGTGTAGTTTGAAAATATTAAACCATACATACATTTTTTGGACTTTGCCCGAAAATACACTGGACTGAAAAAGGTGTTTCGCTCAACTGTAGTGTGGGAATGCATTGACCACCTCTTAATGGTAGGGGCTCCTCTTTCAACAAATTCGGCCAAAGCGTTACGTTATTAGGAAGTCACGAAATACTTCTGTACCAAAATTTACGATTTTTAAAATGTTGATTCAAAAGTTATACATGTCAGATTTTTTCATCGTTTTTTATTGATGGTTATTCCATGATAGTGCAATCTTACACGAAGAAATCTTCACACTATATTTAAGAGTGTAGGGATTACATAAATTTTATATTGTTTTATGACCTCTATGTTTGATCAAAATATTGTTTATGTCCTATATTTTTGATCAAAATTTTTAAACAAAACGTCTGAATTGTATTTGTCCTTTCCGATAATAACAAATATGATTTGCATTTCAACACACTTGTATTATCTATTCCCCCTGTTTCCGCTGCAGTGGTAGCAGCAACAATCATACAACAAATTGTAACGTTAATAAGACATATTTTGATTCCCAATATAGATTTATGAATCTATTGTTTACCGGATCGTTAGTTTCGAAAGGAATGGGAATACTAAAACGTTGCATTGTCAAAAAATCCAAACGGATAGAGAAACACAAGGTACGATAAACAACACAAACGGTCAAAGGAAAACGTAATAGCAGGATAAAATAGATAAAAGGGAAGATTCTGTCAAACAAATGCAAGACAAAAACGTAGGATAAGGTAGTAATATTGTTACCAAGGTTTGATGCAGCAGAAAGGATGCTGTCGTCTACAACATTTGAGAAATAGAATTCTATTCTATACAATCTTTCATAGCTATTTGCCCTTAATAGTTTTTGTTTAGTTGTTCTGCTTTACAGCGTTCAATACATGTAATATACGTTCATCAAAAAATAAGTTGCCCCTAATGGTGCGTTCAGACTCCAGCGATTTCATCACAGCAACATCGCTCGATACGCAGTCTTGAAATTTTAAAGCGCACTTCTCGATGCGCGTGTAAAGACTGCGTATCGAGCGATGTTGCAGTGATGAAATCGCTGGACTATGAATGCACCATTAGGTGTCCATACTATGATGGATACTTAATTTCTGCATAAAATAAGTTTTCGTTTAGAGAAACATTTGACTATACAACACACTTCACCATTTGATGGAAGTTAAACGACATTGCTTGAACAACACGCATTTGTTTCAAAGTCATATTTTTTACATCTTGTGCAACAATATGTCAGATTCAATTTGATAATTACTCCTTTACCATGACTGCACTACCAAAGTAATATCATACTTGATAATGCGACTCCGCATTCTCTCAAAGTAACAACATTTCTTCAAAGTGAAAGTATTTATTACTCAATTGATTATTAATGCAATAGAAAATGTGTGGAGTAAAACCCTGGTTATAAACCGTCAGATGATCATCAAATGGTGACAAAGTCTTGTCACCCAAGGGGAACTTATTTCGTGGTTACAGTTTATTATATATTTGGTCGTTTACACAATTGATACTGACTGTCACAAGCTAAAGGAGTATACCGTATACAGGATGAATGAGAAAAAGTATTAAAAAATGTATGGCTTTGTCAGTAATTTCCTGCCTGACTTATTATTTATTAACGTAGTTGTTAATTTTACTCGATGAATTTTAATTCAATGCTATGAAGGTAGATACCTATAATCTCTCGTATGATTGTGTCAATGTTTGTGCATTATTTAACTAGCTAGAGGAAAATGGGTGTTTTTATTTTTTTATTTTGTAAATACACGGTTGCTCATAAAGTTGGAATACAATGTTGTGTACAACTTTTTCACGTAAAGGTCGATATTATGAAGAAAATAACTTATGTTGCTCTTGGTTAGATCTGGTTGAGTGTGAATCTGAGTTCCGAATATGATGAACCCTCTCACGTACGGGTAGGGGGCAACAATACCAAATGGGTAAAAAAAACAATTTTTAGGTAAAATTTGATTTGACAACGCCTGGGTCAAGGTTACTTCACCACTCAAGTTGAGTGGTCAAATGGAATTTGTATAGGTACTTGAGTGACAAGCAGGCGATTAAATGTCCTGGTCATGCTTGACTGCGCCTAGAGTATGGTTGAAATCAAAACACAAAATGATCATTTAACAACCCTCAATTTACAAAAACAGGGCGTTGTCTAATCAAATTTAACCTAAAAATCACATTTTGACCGATTTTATTGTTGCTCCCTACCCGTACGTGAGAGGGTAAACCACATTCGGAGCTCAATTGCACACTTCTCAGGTCTGACCAAAAAGCAAGAAACGTTTCCAGATATTTTCCTCATATAAATCGACTTTTACATAAAAAGTGGTACAAAATATGTTCTTCCAACTTTGTGAGCAACCGTGTATAATTAAATCTTTTAAGAAAAAGAAAGAAAATACGTTCCACTCTTATATCTTACAAGGCTCATTCAGTCATGTTTCTTTAATATTATTAAATGAATAACCTAAATTGCAGCTTTTAAGTTAATTACTTTTAATTTCTCTAGGTTCTTTTACGTATTCGTAGAAAGAAACTAGCTTTAATATTAGTTAGTTCCATTTTCACACTTAAAGACATTAGCCACGATCACGAAAAAGAAGTTCAGCTTTCCTCAACACCTACTGATTTTAGAAAGTACATCCAACTAATAACTAATATTCAAAACCAATCTTGTAGAACATGAACATTTATAGAAAAACATTTATTTGTGCTCTGAATTTAAATTATTCATTAAACGAAGAGGACCATAAGATTTTCGATAACAAAACCAGTTCTCCAGTAAATGTTAGAAAAAAATTCAAGTAATCTGATTAATCTAGCTTCGTTTTTTCATGTGAATATATTATGTGGGCATTCTAAAACACCTATATATATATATAGAACTACTCAGTGGAACATGGACCAAGACATTTTTTTCTAAAACACGTTGCGTGCATGTTAAGACGTATGTTCCATAGCGATTTCATACCTGCGTACACAACTAACAATTTAACTTTAAATACATACAACTTTATGAAAACAAACGGGTATTGATTGATTTCTCACTGTTCCCTTCCACTGCACTGTTCCCCAATAATCATCTATTTCCCACTATCTCACCCTTGTCATTCTCTATTTGATAGTTCTCATAATGCTCCCATCTATAAGTTTCCGTGATGCTATTAGAGAAGCCAATCTGTTATCTATTCTCCCGATATGCCCAACCCACTTCCATTTATTTGATATTTCTCATAATGTCTTGGACTTGAGTGTGTTTCCTCACCCATACATTTGTTTTCCTGTCTTTATAATTATGTGATTCCAAGCATATTTTTTTCCGAGTAGTGTCGTGCTACTGCTATTTTCTTTTCAATTTTATTTGACAATACCATTTTGTCATTTTGTAAACTGCTGTTTAAAACTAAATATTTGTTTTTAACGAAACATTACACAACATACTAATGTTTGAACTAAGGAAGTGTATGGTTCAAAATAAAATACACGTCACAGGTTTTTTTTCATTCATATTGAATTGAATTTCTCATCGAAATTTATCTAAATTCCCCGTTAGCTCTTTGAAATACCCACGTCAACACTTTAATATCATTCTTGGATATTAGAAGTGCGGATAAAAACACCAAGATGAATTTAGAGCAAATGCAATTCCCAGTGCAACAGGGAAAGCATCACAAGTGTTACAAAACTCTTCATGAATTGAAAAGAAAAAAATATCCAACCTACTTACCTTGGCGATATGATGGCTTTAACAAATCGGCTTAAAATTACATTTGAAATATTATTATTTTGCAGTCTCTGTCAGCATTTCTGTTCATATTGATGATGGGAATTTTGGACATCGCTGTGGAACCATACTTTGGGAAGTGTAAAAAATGCCTACAAATCTACTGTTATTTTAGGTGTGTGCGCCTTAATCTATAAATCCAGTTTTCCCAAAATAGTTTGATAAACCTTTTTTTTTTTTGTCGATCGAAAACCTCGCTTTATCGATAATCTAGTAAACTCGGTTTATCAAAAAAAAAAAAAAAAAAACAGTTTACCGATTATAAACTTATTTTTTAATTTGAAAAACCCAATTTACGATAAACTGGGTTTATCGAAAAAATAGCTATTTCATCTGATAAAATGAGCTTATCTAGGGAAAAAATCATGTTATCGCTTTAAAAACAAAAAATCTAGATTTTCAGTTGAATAACCCGTTTCTGTCGTTAGCCATGATTTATTAAAAGCATAGAATTGAAAAATATTATTTGTACAAATTTTGTCTACATTGGGTATTAAACATGACAATGTCAGTTTGCAATAGCTGTTCTTGGAATGGATACCCTACCCGAGACCCTACCTGTTTCAACTCTATTGGAAAAGATTTCTATTCAGTATTGTACAAGTTTATTTAAAATGAAAGTCTTTAAACAGAAATGTTGTAATTACAATACAAATAATACACCATATGCGGAGACCGACTTTCGTCATTCAAGTTTAGTTCATTCTATCATTCAGTTTCTCAGTAAATATGACTGCATGCAAAGGCATACATTTTAGTTCATGATGTAAACCTTGATGTTGATGATGTTGAAATGTAATATGTGTATTGATAATTATCTTGATCCAAATTATTCACATTCCCATGGAATAAAATGCATCTTTCTTACGAGTAAGGTATTAGTTCCCATAGGATACGTTACGTTAATATTTCATAGATTTCAGGTCATATAGGATCGTTTTTGTATATTGTTTATCTGAAAATGTAGTTGTAATCTCAGCCCGAGGCATCGATTACACGAGAATTACCGTGGAACATGTAAGTGATAGAACTTTGAAGAAAAATGATTATCTGCCAAATAGATGAAATAGTGTGAGGCAAATGATGAGTTCCAAGTGTCGTCTTTGTGGATTTGACATAGCAATAATGATATAAATAACATAAAAGAAAATGAATCACTGCATGAAAGTGTATTAGGTATTTTCGTTTTACTTAGATTGCAGAATTAGATAGAATCCGTTTCTAATTCGACGTCAATACTAAACACACTATTTTCGGGCATGTCGTTGTGTAGAATACATATCACATGTTTCGATATATTTGCTTTAATCTGATAAGATATGTCATTAACTTACAGTATGTTCCGTTTTCCATTTTCTAATACCATGACATCAATATACAGACAAGTGTAAACCTTGATTGAACACTTAAGTGCATAAGGTTTTTAAGAATCCCATTAGTGCAAAAATGGTGTGTGGGGGGTCCATATGGACCCAAGATTTTGATCGCTTTAAAAACAATTTTCTTCATATAACTATATTTTAAATTGTACACACTGATACACCAACTCGATACGATTCATATGAAACAAACAAACAAACAAAACGCATAAAATTACAAATCAATTGCTGAAAAATGTTAAAAGTGTCTCAATGCCTTAGAAATGTGGACAAAAATAGGTTTTTTATCACTTCAACTTGCTGCGTTTTAAAACTATATGGTGTACATGCATTGTATCGGCTTTAGAATATTATTTTAGACATTCCCGATTTAAGTATGTCTGAGCTATGAAATCAAAGGGACCCGTTAAACTCCCTTTAAACATAATCCCTTTGGAATTTTATGTAATTATTTACATTTATACTTGAAAATAGTGCATTCCGTCTTCAAAACTCCCAGATGCCCATGTGCGATTTATATCCCAAGAGGATTCCAATTACATTTAAACAATCCAAAACAAATTTACAGGGAGTTTAAAGGGACCTTAAATTTTAAAGGGATAATTTGTAAAAGATGCCTAAAGTAATATTGTCAGCTTTACAATTTTGTAAAACCTATTTCTGGAATAGAGGTTTAAACTTTATGTTAAGAATCTAAATCATATACGGATCATATCTCATTTACATTTCTCTCCTCTTTTTATATGACATTCAGTGTACAGAAATTGTCATTACCCATCATTTGCCTCTGAACAATTCATCAATGTGGCAGATAATCATATTTTTCGTCTCAACACTATCATTAACATGCTCCACGTTAGATTTGTTTATGTGCCTTTGGCTAAGATTATTACTGTCTAAATATTTTTAATTTCAAATACATGATTAAGGATATCTGGAGAATATTCTGCATTGAATAGGAATAATAATTCTAGACTGACTTGATAATACGTTTCCTTTGCTGATGTGACTAAGTTTGGGTTTTACAAATCTTCATTATTAGTTCAAATAATTTGATATCATTTTCACGTTGATACAATTCCCAGAATTTCATAACCTACAATCTGTTATTTCCGATTTTTCACTAAATGACAAAATTTACATTATAACAAGCATTTATACACTGTAAAAAGTGTGTTTAGAAAGTGAAGGCAAAGACATGTTGAAACAAGGAAGTGTTTTAGAGAATTGACACTGATGTTTCGAAATCAATCATCAGGAAGTGTTTAGTGAAATGACACACGATGTTTAGTATATTGTTTAGTGAAATGACACACGATGTTTAGTGTCTAAATTTGTTTTTCAAAGTGAATGCAAAAAGAGTATTTCCTGGCTAAACACGGTTGTTACAGTGTATAGCCTCCATAAAAGATTGAGGTGCATGCTTTACAAAAACATAAAACAAGCAACAATAGAAACATAAAGAGCAGCAACATTATGGACACAACCAAGTTTTCAGCTGCCGCTTATGCACGCAGACACTGAGGGAATACAACTAAAAAACTAAATGAAATAAGTATAACATTAAACAAAACCTCACACTAGACTAGGAGAATACCTAGTAGTTATCAAAGGTAGAGTACATTTAGTCTTTAATAAATGTTTGATACATATTTGTATGCGTAGTTTGATATTTAACATTCGGCAGTTAAATGACGTACTGCTCTGAGGAAATCTTAAAATATTCCTAAGTATAAATATATTTTGCGACAAAATAAAATGAATAAAAAGTACACCCTTTTAGCCATTCTAGTAATCAAATATATTATGTAAAAACAAATTATACTTCCAGAAAATCCAAACCAAAGGTTGTTATCATAAAGTATTATTCCATTCAATTTTGAGTGGCGAGGAAAGACGACCTGTAACGGTTTACCCTGAAAACAAGTGTGGCATTAAATGTTTGATCGGTCATTGAATGTGTTTCTCCTACCTATGCATAGGATGAAGTACCGAATTATGAATTAATCTGACCATGACTACCAAGTGATGTACTTTTCATATTAATGGATTTCCTAAGCTATATTTTCCACAGCTGCGTAGTAAACTGCCGAGTTTGGTTTTGAAGAGTACGGAGGTCATTTGATAATGAACAAGCAATGATTTGTTTGGAGGACATTCCTACAACTTCAAACCTTGAAAGTATTGTCCTTAATGTAATTGTGGTTTAAGAAAAAGAAACATATTTTGTGCTAATGATCAACTTTTCTCTTAGCATGTCTGAACGAAGGATTAAAAGACATTTACATTTAGAAGATGCTATTTGTGACATACCAATTATAAGGATCGTAATCATGGTGATAGCCTTTTCAAATTAATGTAAAGCGAGTAAGGACAAATATCAGAAAGTGGACTGGAAAATAAGCAAATATAATTAATACGTACATGCAGTTCACTAAGAATGTATGTTTTGCCAATTCTATGACGCTCTTGAAAAGTAAATCAGGATTTCGGATTCAAATACATGTAGGTATTTTTTTTAGATACAGATGATTTTGGCATATACACGGTTGCACATAAAGTTTGAATAACAATATTTGTACCACTCTTTAATGTTAAGGTCAGTTTATGAAGAAAATATCTGGAAACTTATGTTGCTTTTAGTCAGATTTGATAGGTAATCTTGTTGGCTGTGAAATGGAACTCCGAATGTGATCAATTTTCTCATGCACCTAAAAGGAGTCGCGGTTGCAAGAGAATGCTCGGAAGCAAAGCACGAAATGATCATTCAACGCCCCTCCATTTACAACAATAGAGTTGTGGTGAACGTATAATGGTTTCTGGTGGTATTTGACATCTTAAAAAGTTTCAAAGATGTCATATACCGCCAGGAGTTTCATTTCACACCCAACAAGATTACGTAGAAATATTATATAAAATGTCAAATCTATTATATTATACTAACTCTCTCAAATTAATAATACATTAAGACGGAGCGAAAGTTACTAAAATATTTATATAACTGTATCATTTATATGTCAATTGTTTCCCGCCTGTCTTGCTTGTTGAATCTATGATATATGACCGGAGCTGACAAAGTATCCGGAAATGAGACTTTATTTATTATCACTCCCTTTTATTGTCAAATACCATGTTATAGGTATTAAAAATTCTTGAACATATTTATTTGCGGATATGTGTCTTAATCAAAGGCCACTTCACACAATAGTTATTGCTCTTGTTATTCCACGTCCACTCCGGAAATGCTCTCCTGCACATTGCATGTTGACAAATCGGCTGACCTTGTATGACAATATCTAAAAAATCCATAGCCTCCCTGAAAATTTAATGGTGCGCCCCTTATGTCATTGTATGTAACATATAAAGTAATAGTTACAAATTCAAAGTTAACACGTGTATCATATACCCTATATCTTAACATACATATACACAACTGAACCAATATAT
>JXSR01S034391.1:16202-30856 GCA_000969725.1 Ophiothrix spiculata
CCCCTAACCAATGCTAACTGTAATTTGTCAGGTGATGTGCGTGATCCAGTAAATAGGGTAGTTACGTAATCACTGCGATACGGAATAGCGATTTTGTCACTTCGTTTCACACCTGATAAAATTTGAATAGAACTGAGATGTGGGGTATTCCAGGCCCGTATCGGGTATTTCGGGTGAGATTCATATATGGGGAATCTGAGCGTCATGTGATTCTGTTGTGATAAAAACCTCACCTCTTTTCTAGCTAAAAGAAAATTACAAAAAACATATGCTGAAAATGTCACTTGATTCCGACCATTCGTTTTAAAGTTACAACCTGTGTTGTAATTATTGTCGGTAATTTAGAAAACTACATATTACTTTCTCAACAATGCAAGCACATTTGCAACACTGTTAGGGGTTTGTAATGTATACAAGTCGGGGATCTCGTGGGCTAAAAAAACTAAATTTTGTTAGAGATGACCTTGAGGATAAATGTTAACTCGACATCCAACATTGGGTCTTGCAGAACTGATTTTTGGTTAAAAATAGGGTCTATGGATTTTTTTCCGAAATAAGGTCTCAGGAACTGTTTTCCCCATAAACATGCTTCTATTGGAGCTGAAAATCGCTCAAACTTAATTCTTTGAAAATGTGGGTCTTCGGAGCTGAAATAATCTTGAAATGGGCATCTTGGGGAGCGGGAGAGGCGGCTTTAAAAAGGGGTCTAGAACGCGGTACGTATACCTGTACCTTCCATCGATGTAAGTGACACCCCCCCCCCCTCCTGGATCAACTGTCTTCCTGAAGATAGCTCATTTTCAAAAAAAGTATACAATGATTCTTGTGCATGACATGATCTGTCCAAAACACAGAAAAGCTCTGATACACAAGGACATTTGGAGTTACAAATAATTAAAGTAATCAAATATTGGAATATTTAAAGGCAAGGACAGGGACTCATTGACCTTTAACAACTCATTAAACAATATATGAAATTAATATTAGTTCTACTTGACCCATACTATCTTTGTTTTGTTTTAAATCACTTAATGTGTCATTCTTGGGTTTTCCACGTTGTTTACTCATAGCAACTTTGAAACTTTTGATAGAGCAAATGTCAAACTACTTATATATATCTAATTTGTTTGTTTGTATTTTTGTCGGTTAATGACTTTACCATCATAAATATATTAATACAAAATTGCCAAATGTCAAGAGGGTTTATAATATACATGTACTATACGCTGTGTAAGTAGTGAAGTCATATTTATGATAATTAGCCCGACACGTGCGATCTGGTTCCAAACAAATGATCATGTCCAGAGTGGTTCCACTGATCACACGTATTAACACAATAGGCGTACGTGCATACAAAAATCAGACCATCTTTTCACTCGCTTTTTGTACACAAACTTTAAAAAATAATGACAGGGATGACAGCTGAAGTTCTATTACTTTTTCTATAACACATTAATTACCGTAATCTGTGCTTATATTTGCTTCATTTAGATTCACAATGTAATAAAACTAAAGTAGAAATTATTCTCTATAGAATTAACGTGTGGTACAAATGTCCACCAAGTTTGTTTGGAACCAGATCGCACGTGTTAGGCTAATTATCATAAATATGACGTCACTGCTTCCGCAGCGTATATGACTCCACGCGTGTTTAAAGCAATACTGTAAGATTTTTATCAAAAATGTTTTTAGTAAAAACAGCACAAAATGAAGGAATGTGCATTGTGTGAAAGCGTTTAAAATTGAATTGCTGAAAATAACAAATAATAAGGACGTCCCTCACTAGCCCTGTTTACAATGCCTTGTCCAACATCCACTTAGTGTCCAGTTGATTACGCCCAGCGCGCGTTGCCTGGGCTCGTTGCTGGGTCCGTGGGTCCTGTCATTATTTTTTTTTAAACTGATCAGGGGAACGGTACTAGACTAGTCAATCTATGAAAAATCATGGGAGTACCTGAACAAAATTGCAACACAAGATTTTTGGGCTGAAATTAACTGTTGATGACCTCCCAAACAACATATCATTCAAAATGTAGAAAAATGTAAGCTTTTGCAAGAGGAACAATTTGAGGCCATTTTGAACAAAATCGGACACTTTTGAAATTTTGGACTCCCATAGGGCCCTGATATGTCCTTTCACATTTTGGGCTATAACTCCAGAACCATATTTCAGACATAGGTAAAAGTATACTTTTTCGGCTTCCTTATGATCATGATAATGAGAGGAACATGTTGGTGTGGTTTTGAACAAGATTTGACTAATTTTGAAATTTCACCCCCTGTTTTGGCAGCCATTTTGTTTTATGCAAATTAACAAACTTTGACAATCTTACATTTTTCTACATTTTGATATGTTGTTTGGGAGGTCATCAACAGTTAATTTCAGTCAAAAATCTTGTGTTGCAATTTTGTCTACGTCAAAACAAACGGATTTACTAGCCTATATTCCTGTGAAAAACCATTCAAACCAGTCAAAGTTCATGTGTTATCCAGAGTTGTTGCAATGCACATAATTTTAGCCCACTATTTGTCATGATATAATCTATATGTGAATGCATTAGTCACATCAAAACAGTGTACAAACAACTGCAGCTATGATCATTTATATGAAAGTTATGCAATATGGGGGATTTTTAATTACAATGTACCTTGCACACTAACATGCATAGCATAGGTGAAGTATTATCATCAGCTTTTGTTGTGATTCAACTAAAATTTGATATCTAGACACAAAATATCATCGGCCATCATCAATAATCATGATGATGATCATGATCATCCAGTACTGTGATCGTCATCGTCATCATCATCATCATAATCATCATCATCATCATGGTGATGTTGTTGGCACTGCTGTTGTTGTTGATGTTGTTGTTATTGTTGTTGTTGTTGTTGTTGGTGGTGGTGGTGGTGGTGGTGTTGCTGTTGTTGTTGTTAAGAGTTTCATAACCATGATAACGGTATTGAGGAACATGAGGATGCAGGGGTTCGAAAAAACAAATTGAAACACAAACCATATATTGATGTTATTTCTCAATTTGTTCTTTGCTTCAATAAAACGGATCTTCATCCTCCAAGACGAAGGCTATCACTATTATTAAATGTATTGCAACACCAATATTGGTTTATTTCCGTCACTGGCGGAATATAGGAACTCAGAACGAGGCTAGTAACTGCGTTTATACGTACGTGATGCATCGTGACTGATTCTATACATATCTGCTTGTCAGACACGCAGATAGCTATATTCGCTGACAAAGTTAAAACGTCATATCCTGATTACTGGTTCACGCTTTGTTCACGCTCAGTTGGATACCCATTGAGTATGTGTTGTGATCATTCTGATCGTGGTTCAAATATTATTGCAATAAGCGTGAACCAGTCACTTAATTGCCAACTATTGATTTTGATGTCACACTTTGTCAGCGAATTGAATTATTATAGTAACGATGCATCATGTGACACATTCTTGGTCGCGTTCTTGCAAAGTTGTGCTATTCTGTCAGCAACGTAAATATGCAAATATGTATATATTTTATTTTTTATTATATTTCGATATTAAAGATAATGAAAGTTCTAGATACGCTGAAATCCTAGCCACGGGTTCAATGGCGTGCCCAAAGATGAGGGAAGGGGACGTGCAGTTTTAAATGTTTTAAAATCTTTAAAACGTTGTCTGGACGCTTTTTTTTCCTTGTCAGTTATCAAATGCTAAGTCGAAAAATTATGGATGTACTTTTTTCTTTTTAATCTTATGTCATTCGGGAGAAAACTAATGCTTGTGCCCCATCACTCAAAACATCCTGGGCACGCCACTACACGGGCCTGTCTTGAAGCTGAAGTCTTGAATTCAATCACGGTAAAGTTAGCAGCATATTAGAAATTAGACATTCAAAAAAGGAAAAAAATGTAAGTTTTTTGATCAAATTTTAAGACATTCGTAATTAAGTAGGTTTTTGGGAAATGGTCAAGTTTTCAACACGAATTGGGTCAAATGGATTCATTTTCAAACAATCCAATTTCCAAAAAAAATCAATTTTTTGGTCAGCAGATTTTTAGACATTCTTCAAAAGTGAATTTATTTTGTAATTTCTAAATCAACTTAGTTACGAATGTCTAAAAATCTACTGAATAAAACTTTTGGGAATTCGATTTTCTGAAAATGACCCCAAGCAAGTGACCCCATTTGACCCAATTCGTGTAGAAAACATGACCATTTTACCAAAATCCACTGAGTTACGAACGTCTAAAAATCTGCTGAAAAAACTTTCGATTTTTTTTTGGAAATTTTCGAATTTCTAAAAATGACGCCAGATGACCCCTCATGACTTAAGTGTGCCCAAAAAAGCTTGGAGTGAAAATTCCTTCAAATAAAGAATGTCTAATAATTGGCTAAAAACTTTGATTTTTTTCGAATGTGTAATTTCTAATATGGTGCTAATTTTACCATGGTTTGAATTCCATCAAACAAGAGCAAACTGGAGTGCGTTTGGCTCTGGGAATCCACCATATACAAGTTCCTGATATTATTTTCTCAAGGATTTTTTGCATTACTCGGGGGGGAAATATGGATAAATGCATAATGTACACAAAGAACTCCAACAATAACTTCGTTTGGCCATAAATGATTTATGATTTATTATACTTTCACTGCCATCTTGTTTTCAAATCATACATATTATTTTTTTAGAATAAACTTTAAAAGCACTCTCACGTGTACACTGTAATATCATTAGAATAAACAAATGCAAATCAATTCTCAAAATTAAATAAAACTTTCCAACCAAATTACAAAACATAATAATTTATAATAAATATGATTACTGTTGTAATTTATTTTTAGCAATAAATATGAAATATTTAAAAGCGAGCATCTGCAATTTAGCACGCTTCTCATCTCTTTTTCCTTGAGAAATGATTTGCATTTGCTTCCTCCAAATAAATTTAGTAATTTCACTTACACTAATGTAAATTATATAACCGAGCCTGCAGTCATATAACATAAGTTGGTGCATGCAAAAGTTAAAATGCTTCACTTTGAGATCTAAGTTTCAATAAAGTCGCCATAGGTGACGACCATATGTTGGCCAAAAAAAATCAGCATTCTTGAGTAATTGATATTATCAAACAATTGCCTAAGAGTAGATGCTGCACAACTTACACGCACTCATTGTTCATCGTGTTCGCGTTGCATTGTGGATACACTTTTGCTTGCAAAAGCAAAGGCACAGACGCAGCGCGTGCGCATTAGTAGATTCGGGTAAAAATACATGAACGCAATGAACAATGAGGGCGTGTTAAGTTTAAACTTAAGATCGATCAAAGGAAATTAAAGTAGATTTATAATTTACTCTCGAAGATATCTTTTATCAATCATTTATTACAGCTGTCTACAAAATAGACCAACACTGGAATGTATAAATTACATATAAAACTTTGTAAACTGTCTTTGCTCGCACCTTAGTACTTTTTGCCATTTATAAATGATAATTAATATAAAAAAGATGTAGACTCTTATGTTTCAACTTTCACAATAAACTACATACATAATACCTGATATAATTCTGATAGTCTTCCATTCTGAACGCAACGTGGTAATATGGGAAGACCCACATTTTTCTATACTGTTTCAAACAAACCGCCATTTTCACATAAATCACCTCACGGTGCAATCGGGGGAAGACAACACTTTTTAAACGTTAAAGCCCAGAGACCAAAGTTTCTTTTTGTAGTATAAGGCACTAGTGGTGGAGTACGCACGTTACATTACCCAAATTGAACGTGGTACATGCTTCGAGTTATAAAATATGAACAATTTGCTAAATTTTGATATAACTTTGGTTATTTTGTGATTCGAACGACTATCAACACTTATATCGCTGCATCAATATAAACTGACAAGAAAATCTCATTGTATATTATACAATTTTAAAGAAAGAAATATATTCAATTATGTACAACAAAAAATCTATGTACAAAACACATTTAATCAATTCAAACAATATAAGCGTGAAAGAAAGGAAGTAAGCTTAAAGAAAAGATGGGTCTTTGACAATTTTCAGAGGACCTCAGTAACGTGTCAACTATCTACTTAAATAATGCAGCATTTAAACGGTGGATAATAAACTTAAAGTAACCTATAGAATGCGCAAGCGCCATTTTGAACCTCTGACAGAGTAGTTTGTCTCAGAGATGCATCTTAGAGCATCTCCATGAATTCAAACATTACTAATTGCAGAAGAAAAATAAAAATTCAATTGCACAAATATATTAATATCTTTAAATTTTCTATTAAGCAACACAAGCAAAGATTACAAAATTAAAATTTCAATTTTTCAACATTGGAGATATGCAACTTTCACAAAAAGAGGGATTACCTTATTAAAAGTTTGGTATCAGGTGTTGTTTAGGTGCAAACAAGAAAAGATAGGTCACTTGCCGTATCTGATTCTGCATTTTTATTGCATATTTTGTTATAATGCACACCCACTAGAAAGACCAATCATATAAATTGCTTTGATTTCAATAAAGCAAGTATTTGAGACACCAAAGTGTCCACAACATTTTATGTAAGCTCAGCCTCGTTAAAAAGAACATATTCAAATCTTCTACTAATATCGTACTTGTTTTTGAAATAAGAAATGGAGAAACTAATATACAATTTTTACAACAAAAATGTGCAACAACCATTGCAGTTAATATCAAGCAGCACCTTTCAAATCAAAACATTCTCTAGAACAATTTTCAGAACTTTATATAAGATCAGACTTGACTGGCTGATGGATGGATATAACGAAACATATCCCATAACACTTTGCACATTTGCCCTTCGTAAATATTTGCACGAGAGGGTATATAAGAGTTGGTGGAAGATTGTTAGGCGTGACATCCGAAGGCATCTTATCATGAGAACTTTCCTATCAACTCTATCTTTATGTAAGAATATACTAGTACTCTAATTTGGCAATGTTACACCTATTTTGAGTTGAATAAATTATGAGAGGAAAGAAGTCTCTTTCTGGAGGGGTTGCATTTGGATGCCTCGCCTTACTTGCAAGAGCCTCATACACTGTATACTGTACAAACACACACATAGAAAATAAATGTCTTTTCATAAAAACTGATTTATGGATAGCTGCAGTTCCCGAAGTCCCCTGTCAAAGCTGAGAACAGCGTGCTCTCTGGAACATTTGTGAACCCAGACGTGATATATTGGGATGGTTGAGGTGCTACTAGTGGGTTATTCAAGTACATATCGAGTTCATCGCGACAATTAAGATCACCAAGAAGATCGTCACTAAGGGATGATAAAAACATCATGTCCTCTGAGCTAAGCTCATTCACATTATCTGGGGGGGTTGTGTTCATGTTCATAGCGGGTGAGGTTGTTTGATGTTGCTGCAAGAACTGCGAGTCTGTTGTTCTTTGATCGAATTGCTGCTGAGGTTGGTTCATAGGCTGTTGTTGAGAGGACACTTGCGTAAGAGCAGCTGAAAGAAGTCCACCAAATGTGTTTTCAGTACTATTGTTCGTTGGATTCATTTGAGTAAACGAAGACAGGGTTCTTAGGGACATGCTTGCTGACAAAGAAGTTGGCTCGGTTTTGATTGCTTTAATGTTAGCAAGATTGTAACAGTCTGGTTGATCTGCTCTTGCTGGACTTACAGGAGAGATGGAGTGGGACTGCACTGGAAAAGCAGCCAAATTATTTGGTTTAATGTCCATTTCATTTGTGTCTGGAAATTGGAAGAAATTATCTTCCACCATTCCCAAAGGACTCATTTCTGGTGTCAACAGTCCGAATGTTGAAACACTGTTTTCAACTGGTCTGGTGTTAATATAGCTTGGTGGTTGGGAAGCGTTCAAATCACACATGGTTGTGATTGGTGGTAACCTGAACTTAGATTCGCTTACGCTTGTTGTCAGCGCCATACTGGAGTCCACGCCATTATCAAGTGGTGTCGGTGAAGTCCGCGGTGAAACCTCGGGAGTCTGAAGCGAGCTTACGTTTACTGAAGAAGACGTAGCTGGTGGAGTGTCTGGGGATCCACTTGAAGTGGACGTTGCGGGGGATCCAACTGAAGTGGCATTGCTTGGGGAACGTTTGAAGGCGCGTTTTGGACCCTTGCGTCTTCTTGGTCGATATTTGTAATCCGGATGATCAGCCATATGCTTGACTCGAAGACGTTCTGCCTCTTCTATGAAAGGACGCTTTTCATGAAGACCAAGACTCCTCCATGCTTTACCTGCAATGACACAGAAAAAGGAAAAGTTTGTTAGTTCATCTCTAAATTACTAGATTTTTAAACTTCAAGAGTGCTTTGAACATATTGAGATCTTTCTATAGCAAGTGAGCTGTCAACACGTAGCATTAATGACGTCATTTGTTTTGACAAGTTGCAGGTGGATACCGATCAGCAGTCATCAACGTGATCATGAAGCTGTTGTTAGACTCTTTAACCGGTTTCTTCCAAATTCTCAAAGAAGTATAGTATATCGAAAGACTGGAGTCACGCCTAGCCTATGCCTAGGACCGTACCATTTACACCACATGTGTAATCTCAACTGGTAACTAGTAATGTGAGAATAGTACAAAACAAGTTCAGTCCTCTCCTCCTAAGGCAAAGAAATTGAACCTCTCAATTGGGATGAATGATTCCTACTGCCCTGGGACTTTACCTGGTATAAGGACACATAACCTTAGCTTTAACCATGGATGCTTTAATAACCGTGCCAAAACATGTGTTCGCCACACCATGAAGGACCCACTGGCTTGGCGAACTGTCAAAAACAGCTGATCATTTCAAGGGATTTCGTCAAGTTCAATAGAGCAGTACTAACAGTAATTGTAATCCGCCTTACGTAAATAATATGACCCACTTGAGAGCTCTGTGCAAAACAACTTGACCTTGTCCTCATGTTTAATGTATTTTATGCTTAACTTTGTTTTAAAAACTGTATATTGTTTGATATGTTGCAGGAAAAAATTGTGTAATTCCATAATTTATAAGTATGTAGCTTTAAATAGCCAGGGTTATAGATTTTTCAAAGTGAAAGTGTTTCAAAACACCATCATTTTTTTTAGAAAATCAGTTCCACATGATGTATTTGACATGTTGAAAATAAAAAAATAAAAAAAAACTTATTTTAGCTTTATCTGGAAATTTACCAATTACTACATCATGCATCATAAATCTTTTTTTTTATCATAAAGTCATTATTCACCTTTCCTTTTTGAAAACAAGAAAGTTTTGGATGATCCCCAAATTGAAACCAAATTATTTTTTCACTCCGTGCCAAGAAACCGTTTCAACTTTTGACTTGTTTGTTCCCCTGTTCGAGTGTACTGCATTTTGACTGGCATGTCAGAAATAAAAGTAGGTAAAAACCACAAACGAAGACCCTGGGAATTTTAGCCCAAGATAAAACAAGTTATCGTTCAGATATATTTGCACTGCAATATTCGTGTCTGCTGTAAAAGCTCTTCACACCCAATTCACGGAATTGAAAGATAGCACACATGTAATGATACGATATAACATTATCTGTTCCCTCGTAATATATAAGTTGTGCTTGGCAGTTTTCTTTAAACAATTTAGCGAAAAATAAAATTTTATAATTCATTTATAAATTCTGTTTAAACTTACAATTTTGCAATAGATTAAACCAGGAAAGAAGGACTAAGAAACTAAAATACGGTCGTGACAGAAACATGTTTGAAAGTGCGTTAAAAACAACGATTACATAACAAGTTAATACATGAAGTAATTTTGTTTAGATCGTTGTAGTACTCCATCCATAAAATTATAGATTTATTATTAAATAGCGGTTTTAACTGACACAATCTCGATTTTTCAACAGGACAATATTTTACGTTATCGATAAATTAACATCATCAATAGTTATATTATTAATATAGCATGAATAGAAACAAATATATGATACACTAAAAATAACCTTATTATTTATATATACGTTTGTTTATAAACAAGCTTGTTTTTAAGCAACTCCTTTTCAACGATATAATAGTTAATTCTTTAACTTCATTGGTTTAAAGTTATCCGTTATATTCCAGGCCAATAATTCTATTGTTAAGAGGTCCCGTTAAAATCCACCTTTTGACAACTTCAACAATAGAAAATAAAAAAGTGTACCCGTGTCTAATTTACATATCAAAAGATGCATAAGACCCCGTGACTTAAAGAGTTTACATTAGTTGTTTTCAACTACTGTTATGATCTAGGGTCATGGTTGTTTGTCACGATTTTACTCGTTGGGTTTATTTGATTTAATACCTGGTGATACAAAAGCCTTAATCGAATTAGTCAATCAATGAAGCAAAATTGACAAGCGAATTCAAGTACTCCTTGAAAGTTGTTTTGATCAAAGTTCCTTCACAGAATTGCGAAATCAAAGTACCCCCTCCGAAGAAAATCTGCATCAAAAATCAGCCTGATCAAAAATGTTAAAATTAGCTTGCATATTAGCTTAATTAAATCATTAAAATAACTTTTTATATCTTGATTGCTTAAAAATACTTATGTGATTCTTATTTTTAAAAGACATTTGTTTTATACTGTATTCTCATTTTTTTACCCGTCCATTTGCTTAAAATCATAAGACTAATTCATAATAAAATCAGTGGGTTTTCTCTTTCTTTAACATTTCGTGACCGGTGTTTTCCGCCACATTATACATGAGGTATCGATTTGGAAGTCAAAAATGGACTTTGTTGACAAATCATATTATTAAAAGCAGTTGAAGGTCGGAACCAATATCGACCATGCCAAGAGTTGAGTTGAATTTCTCAGATAGTGCGTGAAAATCGGGTGAAGGTTATTTCACATGAAATAATGATATAACACTTGTGTCAACATGTATGGTATTCTCTTTAAATCTGTTTGAATTTAATTTATGATTTGTGTATTTAATAATCAAAATCGTACGTGAACTGCTTTAAATGGATTTTCTACGAAAGTTGCCAAAATTACAATCCCATATTACGTTAATCACTACGTAATAAATCTTCAGAAAAAGTCCTTCCACTATTTTCATGTGATATCCGTGCTGATATAAAATGATACAACCTTCAACTAAATGCCCTTTACCATGTTTACAGTTATTGAGTGGGTATTTGATCGAAATTCCATGTTTCATGATAAATACTAAATTCTTCACCAAGTAAAAGTTCACAAAAACATATATTTTCAATTTCGGCATCAAAATCGCCTAATACCACCGTTCCCTAACTTGTCAATGTTTTCATCAATTCCTCTCTCACCAAATCATGATCCATAACCACCCCCATGCTTCATTACACAGTAAATGTCATAATTCTCACTTTATATCTAATAACAAACCGTATACCTTAACTAAGCTATCTACAAAAATTGACAGATATGACTCATCGTATACACGGAAGCCCTAACTGTTCTTCATGCTTTCCTTATGTGCTTGAAATGCATATCAACTTGGCGTGTTTTTTTCTTGCTTGCATGACCTGGCACGGATTTACACATGTGTATAGAGCAAGTACACTATTGCCTCATATAGTGTCTCGTATTACATTTAGATAGGACATTTAATCAGGCACATAAAATAACCTTACATGAACTTTTAATTTCATCTATATGATCAAAAGATTATTGACACGCTAATGTCAAGCATTGCTATATTTTTGGTTTCATTAAAAACACTTTAGAAGACATTTCATTTAATGATCCATTTCGAACGAAAAATCTCTGATATATGCCTAAATGATTGACACGTATTTTGAGAAAGCTAACAAATAAAATCCACTCTGAGTTCTCAAACAGTTCTTTATGTTCCAAGTAATTTGCAGAAAAATCAATATTGCTAAAACATGTTTATTAAAGGACACGTGAATTACATCTAGTCCTGACATGCCAAAATAAACACGATTTTTGGATTGCACTCAAATTAAAATAAAAGGCACCGCTCTCTGAATTTACTGCGAAAACGTGGGCAATTCTCTTTCAGAAAGCAATTACAATGTTTTCTCCAGAAACAGCAGATACACTAAAGTTGAAATGAGCAGTGCAGTGCAGTGCAGGTCGTTCGCATTAGATTTTATTGGCACTAGGGCGAACGTTGAACCTTGTTTGCATTCTAATTTTCCCGGGGCCTGGATAAGGCAAGCAAAGCAGGGATGCATGTTTGGTATAAACACGTATTGTGTATTACTGAGCCTCCAGCTGATTTCTATGATTGCAACAACACGCAACCATGCAACAACCTTCACCTACAGAATTTTCATAATTTTGCTCATATGCAATAATGATAATAAAAAAGAAAATAATTACTTCGCACTGTCTTGTTAACCTCACCAAAGCAATTAATCTCAATGAAATTTACAATGCATTTTTTTTTTTATATTTCGCAATTTCAACATGTGAATCTAGGATCTCAAAAATGTGATATTTTGAAGCAGAATATTTTTGTTACAACTATTTATGACTGCAGCAAAAAATCTGCCATACATATGTATTGTAATTATACACAGCGAATGTATATATCCCGGGTATATACTGCCAGTAATGTATTCTGCTTTATTGTATAGTATGAAAAACATTGCAACTCTGCACAGCTCAGTACAGCACATGCATCTAATTATATATGAAGGCTCCAATTATGAAACTGCAAAAGCATGCACAACCGTGTCGAGTGTCATGACAGTATGAAAATATAAATCAGAATATTGTGTGTGTTGCTCTATCATTTTACTTGATTTTTTTTTCCAACTCATTTCAACTTCTTTCAAAAGTAGGATTCCTGGAAGTCCTGTAGCAAAATTTAAGTTATCCTAAAAGCATGCACAACCGTGTCGACTGTCATGGCTATGAAAATATAAATTAGAATATTGTGTGTGATGCTCTATCATTTTAACTTTTTTTTCCAACTCATTTCAAATAATTAGTAAAATTCTTTCAAAAGTAGAATTCCTGAAAGTCCTGTTGCAAAATTTAAGTAATTTAAGTAAATCCATTATAAATTAGAATATTGTGTGTGATGCTCTATCATTTTAACATGAAAATCATTTCAACTTAGTAAAATTCTTGTAGGATTCCTGAAAGCCTTGGACATTGCAAAACATCAGTGAGATGAACCTGTCAATATTTGAATGTGCAATGCTGTTGAGAAACAATTTGAGCTGTTTAATGGAAATTGCAATAAATCTATACTTTAAACATGTTAAAACAGTATCATAAACAAATGCATCAGATAACATACACTAAACCACATCTAGAATTTCATTTGCACATTGATCACTCTCTAGCAGCGTGCGTGTAGCGAGTTTCGATATTTCACAATCGACAATGTCAAAGTCAAATACCGGTACACGTGTTGATCGACGAACTTTAAAGAAAAGTTTTTTAAAGCAAAGATATCTTACCCAGCATCTTGCTCAAATCGGCATTGTGCAGATCTGGATTCTGATCTGCCAAACGTTTTCGTTCATCTTTAGCCCAGACCATAAATGCGTTCATTGGACGTCTGATTCGTGCTTCTTTCTTTCTCATGGAGCCATCATCTGCAACAGTAGTGGTGGAACATTGGTCTTCCAACCACTTGCAGGCTAAATTCCCTTGCATCATAGAATTAAATGTGTTTATCCCAGTAACAATCCCGCCATGATTGGTTGGTATATTATTCCTAGGTAACTCCTGGCGGAGTAGCATCTCCGAAACAGTCCTCATCTTGACTAAGTAAAAATGTGATAATTTTTCAGAAGTTGTCACATCAAAGATATGTTTCTAACTGTTGGCAAATTAGATTCTCCTCTTGTTAAATATAGGCTGCTGACCATCATCAGGTACAAACTTATTTTGTCGTTCAAGCGTGTTGATCAGCTGTATTGCGAATCAGCTGTTTCATTGACAGAAGCCTTGTTGTTCAGGAACAGTCATCCAATCAGAGTAACGGTTTAAACTCCGCCTTAAAGTTGACGTAATGGTTTACGGGTCACGTGTTGAGTTGTTTATCGACATAGGGCAACCCCGGTATTATTATCTCAAGTCCCATCGATACTGTGTGCCAAGAATACTACTCAACATGTCAATGCAAACACGGTAAAGCAGGCTTAATCATAACATATTGTACTAAACACGCCCACATTTGCCAAGTATCAGCGCCATATTGCCCGCCACCACTAATACTAGGCATGACAATATCGTTTGATATTCTGAGTAATATGGTGGCACTAGTTACAGTAGAGTGACAATGTGAACTCGACTGAAACTATGAAATCACCAACTACTTGTACAGTCACCATTTATCATCTCGAGTGACAAATCTTTATTCACAAACATAGAACAAGAGCCCATCCATGCTCTTGTTTTCTCACCTTACATACTTATTTGATTAAAATATTCTAGAGCAATTTATGAGCAACACGCAGAAAATGATTAAAGGTACAAAAACCTACCTATAGGCTATAGAAACATTCCTTTTGTTACATGGCTGATTCCATGGATTCTGTATAAAACAATATATAGCGGTCGGATTGGCAAACTGTTGAAAACATAATTGTTTTAAACTACTAGCACTAATCATAATGCCACTTAATTTGTCACTTTTATAATCCTTTCCTTTTCTTTAATGGCCCATGAATATGGTTAAATAACAAAATGACA
>JXSR01S034391.1:66300-78094 GCA_000969725.1 Ophiothrix spiculata
AAAATTTTGGGAGTTCTGTTTAGCTTTTCAGGTGTTTTCTCAGGCTCTTTTCTTTTACTTGTTTCCTTTTGGAATTCTGAGCATTTGTGTGAGTAGTCTTTTTACATGTAGTTAAGGTCGGAAAAATTTTGGGAGTTCTGTTTAGCTTTTCAGGTGTTTTCTCAGGCTCTTTTCTCTTCCGGTACGTAAGGTTACCAAATCTAAGATGGCGACCGGCATCTAACACCAAACCAGAAAACAAGCAAGAGGTCGCACGAAAAGTAGACTCATGATCACCTTCTCCAAAATAACTCTTAATATAGCTGACAGCTCCAGTAACTAACATTACAAGTAGACTGACCTCCAATAGCTAACAAAAGTAGAAGTTTATCTCCAATATCACAAGACATCTGTTTTATACTTAGAACAGATTTATCTGGAAAGCACAGTTAATTCCACACCACTCTAGCATTTGATAAAGAATAGAACTATAAGAATAACTTTCAGCTAGAACTTCCAGCGTGTTCAAAGCAGATCAATGTGACATCCTTAGAAATTTTAATTTATTGTAGCTAATCATTACGAGAATCGATTCTCAGATTCCAACCAAATTTCTACGCCCTGAATTTTCCTCATTAGAGACAAAATTCTGTAATTTTTTCCTATTTAGCTTATTTCCTGCATTTTTCCTCCTTTTTTTATAAGCCTACAAAGTTGTTGTTTTTTTTCAAAAGAGGTCACTCACACCCCTGTTTTATATATATAAGCCCATTGCATACACTCTATTCGCTCTTTGCACGGATCTACTATTTGCGGGGATAGCCTTGATCTCGAGGTCAAATATGAGCACACTTTAGCGCATACACAGCTAGACGCAGTCTCAAATGTGCGCTCATAAATTTCAACCCATTCCATGTGAGCAGCACGGATGTTTTTTGAAGTAAATCTACTTTCCAGACTGAGGCTCAACCCACAAATCGCAGACCGTGTAATTTGTCATTTGGGAGGTGTATGAATTTATTTCATGTGTAATTGGTTTTTTCCATGCTTTTGCAGGCATCGCCTATGGGGATGAATGATTCTGCATCTGATGTGGCGAATGAAGCAGATGAAGCCATGATGTTAGATGAGGAGGATGAGATGGTACCAGACACACAACCTGTAGATGAGCGAGTGCTCAAAGGTTTGGACAATTGTTATGATTATCAATCATGTGATTTGATCAAGCAAATGAATATATGCAGGGACTGCCGTTTGAAATTTCCAGGCGAGCATTAAATGGCTCTCCTGAAGCTGTTATAGGTGAGAGCAAAACAAAGGCTAAAGCCAATAAAGATAGGAAACCACACATTCTAAGAGGAGCTCCAAATCTCTCACCAAGAGCAATCGAGGAGAACAAATAAGAAGAGCAAAACTCTGTAGCGCCTTAGAATACAGTCCCTGTATATATGTGATTATCACAACCAAAAGACAGAATTATGTATTGTTGGTATTTGCACCTTGCGGTCATTGTTTATAGTTATACTCAAAAATGAAAACAGAGGGTATAATGACTCCTGGCAATAAGCTTGGAGTTACAGGGACTTCTATTTGAAATTTGCATTTACAGGGCTCTATCAAAAACTCATAATTAACTGCAGTTTTTAGGGGAGTAATAAGGGGAGCTATAGATCTGGAAACTAAGATGTTAATACCATCATGCAAGGCCCTCTAATAATAGTGGGTATGGGGTCAAAAAAGGGATAAGTTTCAAATTCCATAGGGATGGGGGCATTAATCAAAATTAATGGAGTGTGTGTTTGCTTTGCTTGTAACATGCATACATGTTCTCAATATGACCATTAATTTGAAGATGATCATTGTAAATACCTGTGCAAGAAATGTGGATGTTACACAAAAGGGTTTAGCCACGGCATTCCTTTTAATTCAACACAAATCTATGCCATTGAAATGTACAGGGGTAAACAAACTTTAACGTCCTATACTTTTCAATGGAGAACAATTTGAGACATAATTTTGTGTTGCATTCAAAGGACAAGGAGTCACATTCTCAAACTATTAGAATATGTTCTTCTATAGTAGCTTTATTATTTCACAATCACAATCAAAAAGTGATAACAATCAGAAGTGCATGGCCAGGGTGTGGCTATGAAAAGCACCCTCATGATCAAAATTTTATTGAAAAACGGCCATTGTACAGAGACTAAAGATTACAAAATGGTAAGGATGCAACCAAATTTGCAAGAACGGTTTCAGATTTGTAACACAATCAGTCAAGGATGGGTATTTGCTATAAATCTTAATATAGATGATCTTGGAGCTGAGGCTGTTGACCATGGTAATCCCCTTTTATTACCATGTAGTAATGGTGCTTCTGTTCATGGGTTTCTTGCAGATGTTGTTGCTTATGTAGAGGTGCGATCCAATGCAGAAAACAGGTCAAGAAGTGTCGCCAAACAATTGGAACTTCTTGGTGCAAATGTAAGTTAAACTCAGTCGTAGCAATTTATGGCTGAAGTTCTTGGTATTTGAATATCTCATTACTTGTACCGTATGTGTATTATTAGCCCAATCAACTAGCATAAACGGTTGTACTCCAACTCTCAAACTACCGTACATATTGTTCCTAATAATCCCCCACTGGGCGGCAACATTTCATGAGGGGTGGGCGATTATTAGAGACCAATTGTCAACATCAAAATTTGCACAAAATCGCTAAGTAAGCTTAACAATTACGGCAACTTACTGTTATATGGCCCCCGATAATTGGAAGTACTGGCAATTTTTCATCATTTCCGGGATTGCGACCTCATTGGTACCGTTTCCTGTTCTACTAGCGATTGTTGGTTAAAGCTTAATGATACACGAAAATACTACAAAATTGAATGTTTTTTAACACTTCTCTTTGAAATTTTTTGGGGTGGGAGTGTAATAGAGAATGGGCGATTAATAAAAACAATACGGTAATTTAGAAACAAATGTCTAGGAAGGAGGGTTAAATTTCTCTATTTTTTTATTTTTATCTTATTTTTTGAAAAATTGTCAAAAATGTGTCAAAAATTACCATTTTGGTTGCAGCAGTGGGATTTTTTTACATTTTGGAGCGTATTTTTGGCATGTTTTTAAAAAACAAAGATAAAAAGCCTTTTAGTTTGCTTTCCAGTAATTTTCGGGGCAAAAATATGATTTTGGACATTTTTTGCCAAAATTGAAATTTTTCACTCAAAAACTGATATCATCATCACATTCAGGGTAAAAATCTGCTTCTAAATATGAATACTTATATAAAGTTTATGCAATTAGTTTGAGAGTTTGAGTACGAAAACAGTTGATCCCATTTCAAGGCCTACTCCAGCCTTAATTCCCAAGACTAAAAATTGTAGTATTGACTGCAACATTCCGAGTCGAACCAAAAAAAAACAAAATTAAAAATTGAGCATTCAGGAAAAACTTTTGATGATTGCGAGTGTCTTGATTGACGATACTTTGACAGGGCTGTGCCATACATACAATACAATAACCCTTTTTTTGGAAGTGCTCTGTCTTACAATGGGTCATGCACTCTACATGCGTAAAATGATTAGATTATCAAAACGTGACATTGCAAAGGTGTTTTTTTCTTAGCTCTGACATACAGGAATCCCATGTGGTGAAAAATTTAACATCCTTTTTCCATATTTGAATGAAGGGTCATTACCTACATTTAAGCAATTGTAATTTTCATTTGTATAGCTTGAGCCAAATTAATGCTACAGGCAAAACTGTGTCTGAGAGTGACCCATAGGAACCTATGGAATATATAGGAACAGTAATTCAGCCCTTTTCTGATCATATTTCTTTAAGAAAACAAAATATTGGCGTAAAAATTTGCAGGGGTTATGAGAAAAATATGGACTTTCATGTGGTATTAAAATTTCCAATTTGAGTTTGTGAGTGAAAATGATCGGAATACACACCTTTAATGTGACATCCCCTGGTAATTTCACCTCAGAGATATGGTAGCGGTAAGTTACAGTTGCTGACATATTGGTGATCACATTTCTGCTTTGCATCCATGTGCCGCAAGCTGCTGCCTTGTGCAAAACTGCACATAAAGAACTGTGTTTGCCCAAGATGTTTGTAATCCGTAAAATTGGGGCCAAATCAGAAGAAATTATTCTTCTTGTTTCATTTAGTTAAATGTCAATATTTGTCAAAAGATTTTTCTTGTACTTACAAAATAGAAATTAAAATATTTTTACACTGTAAAGTGACTGGGCTTCTATAAAATGACGGAAAGTCACTTGTGACACTCCTACATCCTGGCGATGATATGGTAACATGTACAAATAATAGCTTGATTTTAAGTAAATGAAATTCTGGAACTGAAAGGGGTTGCTCATGATTTGAAAAAGTCTACAGAATCATTAAAAGCAACAGTGTCATTCAGCTGCCAAATGGAGTTACCGGTACAGCAACCATGAATTCAGAGATGGGCCATTTTGTCTAAAGTTAATTTCAACATTTCTTTGTTTTTGAGAAAACTATCACAGTGGTAAGTTTATATGGACATGCTGTCCTTTAACACACAAAAAAAATTGTCATGTGTGGGTAAAAGTCAAATTGATCAGTCATGTGACAGATACCTATTGATGTCTTCATCTTGATATTCTGTATTGTTATCAGGTAGCCAAGAAGTTTGGCAATGATGTCACTCACGTAATATGGAAAGAGGGTCGGAAGAGTACCAAGGATAAAGCTTTGAAGAAAGGACTGCACCTCGTGTCTGTTTTGTGGATTGACAGGTGGGTGACTGGTAAAGAAAAATAATTTGGACTTTAGGGCCATTAATTGATCAGCGTTGATTTTTGCCTAAAAACAAGGATGCACATGTTATATTTCACCTACATGAACGAGGACCAAAACAAAACCGTCTGTATTATTATAAATCATAAAATCATGAGAAAACATAAGCAAAGTGAAACATATATGGTTCCTTTTTGACTATATCCTTTAAGTTAACCAAACCATGTGCATTTTGAGTTCTCCGTTTTATGACGAAACATTGGAAATGTGTTTTTTAAAAACAAAAAAGACCCCTCATGTTATAATACACACTTGCGTTCTGACTCCCCAAGTTTGTTTATAGATTTTGTTATCATGATCATGCCATATTTTAGTAGATCTAGTAGCTTTTGGTTTTACCCACCTAAGTGAAATCTGTTTATTAAACGTTAAGCAAATTAAACAGAAATCAACAGCATAGTCATGGCCTCATAACCAGTGTAGTTGACTTTGCTATGAATAGAAGTAGTTGCAAGCAAATTTATAAACAAACAAATTATTGGAAGTATTACTTATTCTGCAGGGGTGTGAGAGTTCAGATTTTTATATGATTTCAGATTTTTTTATGCCTCCAAAACAGTAATGATTTTAGGGGGGGGGGGTATTTATTTTCAGCCTGCTTTTTGCAATTTATCACTATTTTCAACATTTTCAGATTTTTTTTTTATCAGCTGACTCTCACACCCATGATTCTGGTAAGTCTCTCTCCACCTGTTTGAAAAGTGCAGCAACCCACTGTTTCTGTTTGAGAACTCCTGATTCCGATTCTTGCTATACAATCTGAATCTGAAGTGATGCTAATTCATCCAGAAAGCTGCATCGTTGTGAAATATACAGTTCTTATTGCTTTAGAATCTGAATCTGAAGTGATGCAAAACCATCTAGAAAGCTGCATCGTTGTAAAATATACAGTTCTTTGAATAACAAATGAAATGCTTGTATGATTTCAGCTGTAAACAGAACCAGGAGCATGTAGCAGAGTCACTCTACCCCATTCATGACCCTGCAGATGGATCACCACTTGTTTTAGCCAAACTAAAGGTAAGTTTTTTGCAACTTCAGATGAAAGTCCACTCTACTGGTTCGATTCATAGAACCCTTGTTTTTTCCGAGTGACACAAACCAATATGAGGAATATAACTACCAAGTCCAGTGATCTAGAAAGCCACTTTACTACCTACCCTGAACAAGGGATGAGATCAATGGGCTATCTAGAACTCAGGGTTTTCTAGTAGTCAGTGGATGGATTATAACATGATGGTGGATTTGTATTGCAGATAGCATCACTGAAAAAACAAAGGTCCTATGGATTGGACTAATAATATCTACAAGTATAGGAAGATGAGGACATCTATAATAGGGGAATAAAAGATTTAAATCGCATCAAGTGTGTCAGATAACAACAGTACATCAAGCTTACCATACAATTTTAATCATGTATTATGTTTCAATCATCTGAGAAGGGAAAGATCCAAAGAAAATGAAGATTCTGTCATATTCACCAACTCATAACATATTGACCACAAGTTACAGTTATGTCATCAATTTTAATAGAGAAGAACAGATTTTCTAGAAATCTTTTCACACATAACTGTGAGGGGCCTGGGGTAGACCTTCAAATAGCATAAACCGTTTTTGTACTCTATCTCTCAAACTAATTGCATAAACTAAAAGTATACATGATGATGATATCAGTTTTTGCCAAAAATGGTAATTTAGGCAAAAAATGCCAAAGACCATATTTTTCCCCAAACATTTCTGGAAAGCTTAACTAAAATTTGCATTTGTGAAAACTTTTTTGCTTTTTGGAATCTAGAAACAAATGTCTAGGATGGGTTTTCTCTAATTTTTTGATTTTCATCTTACTTTTTAAAAAGAAAATGCCAAAAATAGGTCAGAAAATGTAAAAAAATCCCACCGCTGCCACCAAAATGACAATTTTTGGCCTATATTTGGCAATTTTTCAAAAACTAAGATAAAAATCAATAATTTAAGAAAACCCTTCCTAGACATTTGTTCCAAAAAAGAAAAAAAAGTTCAAAATTTCACAAATGCAAATTTAAGTTAAGGCTTTCCAGAAATTTTGGGGCAAAAAATATGTTTTTTGGCATTTTTTCCCAAAATTGACATTTTTGGTTTTGGTCAAAAACCGATATCACTAATATGTTTAGGGTAAATTAAAATCCACTTCTAAAAACGTATACTTTTATGTGGTTTATGCAATAATAATAATAATAATAATAATGTGAGATTTTTGAGCGCTCATAACAAAGAAGCCGCTGAGCGCTGTACATACTTGTAAACGAAACCTAAGAAATATACAATTTTTATACATACAATTGTTACAAATAGCTACAGAATCACATTCATAGGAGAAAAATTTGGAAAGTTATATAGGTAATTTCTCATGCAGTCACTGAAAATAGTCTTCAAAAAGCAGAGTCTTGAGAGTACGCTTGAACTGACTAGTAGTCATTATTGGAGCAGCGTTCCTGATTATTGCAGGCAGATTGTTCCAGAGTTTTGGTCCAGAAACTGCGAATGATCTTTGTCCATAGAAATTTGTTCTTGGACGCTGCGTGGGAAATCCGAAAAAGACTTGAGATGAGGATCTGAGAGTACGAGCTGGTTCATAGCGGCTGAGCAAATTAGCAAGATAGGCAGGAGAGTGATCGTGGAAAGACTTAAACACCAGAAGGAGGATCTTATATTCAATGCGCTTTGATATAGGCAGCCAATGGAGATCATGTAACACTGGAGTGATGTGATCTCTGCGTTTAGTCAGCGTGACAAGACGGGCTGACGCGTTCTGTAGTCTTTGGAGCTTTTGAAGGTCATTGACAGGAAGGCCCACAAGAAGAGAATTACAGCAGTCAAGGCGTGAAGTAATGAAGGCGTGTACTAGACGCTCAGTAGTAGCATTGTCGAGGTATTTTCTAATTTTGCCAAGCTTATAGATAAAAGCCCAGCCACTGCGACAAACGTTGCTTATATGAGTCTTTAGCAAGAGATGGCTATCCAAAGTGACACCGAGATTGCGGGCTTCAGGGCTTGGATTGATATTTGTATCACCGATCTTTAGAGGTGGAAGTTGTTCACAGTCAACAAAGCGAGAATGGAAATGTAATATCTCAGTCTTATTGTCATTGAGTTGGAGTTTGTTGTTCAAAGCCCAAGCTTTAATATCACGGATACAACCTTCCAAACGTCCGATCACAGAGTCTCGTTCAGAGGGGTTGAAGATAGCATACACTTGGGTGTCATCAGCATATTCTACATGTTGCAACTTATGACGCGAAATAATATCACTTATTGGAGCAGTATACAGTGTAAATAAAGGTGCACCACATACAGATCCTTGAGGAACGCCCCAGACGATCTTATGAGGCTCTGATTCAATGTCATCAATTACAACAGACTGTGAACGGTCATGAAGGTACGACGAGAACCAATTAAGAGCGGTGCCAGTTATTCCATAGCGATGTTTTAGTCTGTGAAGCAGAATCTTGTGGTCGATAGTATCGAAAGCAGCGCTTAAGTCCAAGAGGACAAGCACTGCCTCTTGGTGTTGATCAATAGCTTGAAGAACATCATTCAGAACTTTGAGTAATGCAGTCTCTGTAGAGTGACCAGCACGATAAGCTGATTGAGTGCATGTGTAAAGATTATGCGTAGTCAAATAATCGTGCAATTGAGCAATTAGTTTGAGAGTACAAAAAATGTTTATGCTAGTTGAAGGTCTACCCAAGCCTTAACTTAAACACATTTCGAAACAACTATCAAATGGCTAACCAATCTATTGGTCATCTCTGTGCTGACCAAAGGAAGATATCGAGACCTTCCCATCATGCCTTGCTTCCAATGGAATTTTTTATATAGGTTGTAATGAGAGGGTTAAGAAAAAAATACCATGTGTGAAATGCAAATTGGGATGAGGTCTGCTGATTGGGCAGTATTTTTAATAATTAAGTTTCTCCGTTCGCAGGGTTTTTGGAGAATGATGCTTGTTGCTACGGTGGTTTGCGTGAAAGTCGCACGTATTTACAGCGTGTGATTGGTCTAACTCCAGTGCTTGTGAAGCGCCGAGGATCGCGCGCGTTATGCCTGAGTTAAACGATGCAGTACGCAGGCAAACTTAATAAATGAAAATATCGTAAACCCTCTCATTGCAACCCGTACAAAATATGTCATTGAAAGCAAGACATGATTGGAAGGTCCTGATATCTTCTTCTGTGCTGACCAGTGTTCCCTCTTAGGCTTTTTAGCTTGCGCCAATTCTACCAATTTTGACAAGTTGATTAGGTGCTTGAGCCAAAATTACTGACTGAGGCTGAAAATTGGCTAAATAAAAGCAAGAAAAAGCATCTTTTTCATATCTTTAGAAGACTGTTTCTCCAATTTGCCCCGGCCCCTATTGGCACGTCATACATCTTTAGCAGGAACACTGCTAACTGAAGATTGAAGAGACCTGTTTAAAACATGTTTGATTTCATCATTGAAAATAAATCTTAATTGTTCTGTGTGCTTTTTTTTTCTTTCAGAGAGTGAAATCAATGCAGCCTAAATCTCTTGAAGAGGAGTTGGCAGATGGAGGCATCAGGAAAAGAAGAAGAAAGAGAAAGTTGGTTGCTGAAGATTTTGAGCCTCTTTGCCTCCAGAATGCATCACCAGCAGCTAAAGCATGTCTTCAGAATGCCTCGCCAGTAGCAAGCAGAGTTCAGTTTGCGTTTGGTTCACCTGCTGCCGCTCGTATCTGTTTTCAAGACAATTCTTCTCCAGTCGGCCGACTGAAACCAAGGATATTGGTTGCGGAGACACAGCCACCGATGAGCCCTGTAAGTTATTATACAAATAAGGAATTTTTATGAGAGTGCAAATATTTTGATGAGATGAAAGCTGAAATGTTCTTTTTTCACAAGGCGAGAAAACATTCATTATTTGTTTTATATAACATTTAAATAAATCCTTATAATTTGACAATCATAAAATAAGTCGCAAACAATATTGCGATAGACGAACTTACATTTCTGCTGGAGACTTCTGTCTGTCCTGTGGTATTTTAATTCCAGTTTTCAAACGGTCCAGTTGTGTAAAAGTATTTACTATACCTCATAAATATTCATTAGGCAACCAAGAAATATAATTGGACAGTTCAACCTGATGTGCGTGACAGCAGTTTGCCTACTTCCCCGATTGTGTGTAACGCCCATGTAGGGAAAAAATTGAAAAACTATCGCACCCCTACTACCGCAGTCCTCGGTTGGAAATTCATACGGTGACCCAGAACAGTATACATTTTAGGCGATTTTTTAGTTGATGCCTCTGTTTCTAACCAATGAATTGCCTCCGTTTTGTTCTTATCTTGTCAGCTGGTGGTAGGACCATCCTTTACACCAACACCATCACTCATCCCAAACACGCCAGAAAGTATGAGAAGGGCACTGGAAGGCTTGTCAAAGAGACGGGAAGGCACACCTAGTACACCAAGTAAGATGATTTATATTGACAAATACACATCAATTCTAAATCATATTGTGGTCACATCACATACTGTTCTAAATGACGAAAGATGCATTTCGAGAAAATCGCACTTGAAAATTCTTACGTAGACTTTGTGCTTTAGTTAAATTTTCTTCTGATACTAATATTTTTTAAAAGAAAAGACTTCAAAGTTTTTATTATGTTTAATTTCAAATAAAATTACTACTTAAAACCCTATTTAATATAGCTTTGAACTTATAGATCACTATGTGAAAATGCTTTTTTACATTTAGCAATCTTTTAGGACAGTAATTGAATACGTCAAACTGAGCTATAGATCTGTATATGAAAAAAAAAATTCATCAAGAAGTTGAAATAGCGCACCATATAGATCTGTATGTGATGCGGTGTTTACGCTATACTTTAGTACATGATTGTTGGATATAGCACAGTTTGTGAAACGCTAAATTTAAATTGAACGCGTATAGACCAACAATTATTAATTATTTCTTTTTAATTAGGCTAATTAAATCATGTAACTTGGTAGATATGAAGAAATCATCAATATATCAATCCAGACAAATTTTCTCAAAAAAAGTCAAAAATGTCATAAAGACCGGTTTTTGATGCGACCGACGATATGTAGCCATTACACTGCACACTTAATGGGTACTGAGACACTAGGCCAGACAGTTTAAATCCATAGTGTACAAAAGCGTCACTCTCAAACAAAGAAAAAGTCAGCAGTTTTTGTTAATTGAAATCTGGCGCTCTCTAGTCGTCTAGTCCCATTCTTTGATGGCGAAGTGCAATCATGATGTGATTGACATGCAAACATCAGCAGCCGGTATTTGAATAAAAATTGAAAATAGGCTTAAAACATGCATCCATTGATGATTGAAACTAGTGATGCATTCAGTTTAGGTAATTATCTTTTGGTATCTACTATACTTTGATCAACACTAAATAGGCAGGAATTATGAGGCTCATCAGCAAGTAAACATAATCCTACTTACACACGCTCTGTAGATACTGATGCGCGAGTCACACGTACACATGCGCTTCCTGTAGTTGTTCTGTGTTCAGCCTCGCACGCGCTTATCTGTATCAATTCACGATGTGAAGAGGCCCGCCTATTTGGTGTTAGTCAAAGTATAATCTAGTAGTGATACCTAATTTCAATCAATCGGTTTCCAATAATGACGTTTCGTATTATTATCCTCCAATCAACCGTCAACTAATGAATGCTTAAATTCATATGTATACATACGAGGGGGTATCAAAAAGTTTTAAACTTTACACAGAAGAAATGGCACCAGGAACAAAATTTCATTATGAAATACTTTAGGCATCTTTACATAGTCAATGTGCAAAGTCACACATTTCTCCCACTTTTAACTGATTGTCTACAGACCATTATTGTAGGGATCCTCTTTATTGAAAAAATCTGATTTTAGATTTCAATGAAAATCAACATTTCCAGGTCAGTCATGTTTTATTACACAATTGT
>JXSR01S034391.1:106590-116999 GCA_000969725.1 Ophiothrix spiculata
TAAGCCTAAAGGCCTCAATTTTGTATTCAGGGATGATTATCTTCAGGTTTTTGCCTGAATTCAGGCAAAAATGCTTGGATCTTCACTGTACAAAAGTATTGGGAAATTCACATTTTCAGGCAAATTCAGGCAAAATTACAAAAAGCCATAACCATCCCTGTGTATTGGTTTGGTATTACATATGGGTAAAGGAGTAACGCCAACCTGTGCTCCCCTTTACGTTGACATTATTATGTGGTGTGTATCATATCTTATATAATATCGATTTTAAAATTTAAATTACACCTGGCCAGAGAGAGACCACAATTTTTTCAATTTTGTAAATTATGTTCCAGCCAGTGATATTTATATGTGTTTCATGTTATATCTTAATTAGGTACAGTAAATATTTCTGATTTCTGATCTTTTTAATATTAAGAATTCAGATTTGAAGATGAACTGCCTGTAATGTCTGAGATCAAAGTCTTAGATCTGTTATGTTATTTACAAAAGAATTTTAAATATTCCATTCGATTTTTATCAACAAGTCTTTTCAACATTAACAATTTGGGATATATTGTAAATTTGTATGTAGTACACCAAAGGTGTGATTTCTACTGTGCTTTATGCATGATGTGACGGTGTTGGTTAAGGGAGGCAGAGCCTCGTGTCTTTAAAAAACAAAATTGTAACTTGAAAACTGTTCAGTTTTTGACAATTTTTTAGTTTTCAAAGTATATGTGGCCACAATATATATAGGCTATTGCACAGGAGTTCAAAAAATGGTTGATATAAATGAGTAGGTCAGTCAATTTTAATGGAGGACAAACATACCAGATATCCTCTTTGATTATTTGGTGCATTATTCAAATATCCATGTTTTGTATGGTATACCAGTACTCTGCCGCGAGTGATCTACCATTCTTATTCACTGAGTGCGATTTCATTTCCTAATAAGGAATTTTGGCCATCCATTATGAGACGATAGATGACATGCAGTGCGTTCAGCGTGAAATGCAATAGAGCAGCGCGTTCAAAATCACGGCGCCTTGCAGGTATACGCACACATCCGGCGCGAACAGCTTTACTGGGTTTGGAATATTTCATGTTTGAATAGGGGTGTACGTTTTTGCAATGATAATGTTTATAGTTTTTGGCAATAATTTACATCATTTTTGGCTTATAAATGACTCAAATTTGTGACTAAGAATGAGAATAAAGGATAAGGGGGCACCCATTACTCAAAATAATGTACCCCCATCCATTATGAGACGATAGATGACAGGCAAAACAATAAATCTTATCTTTTATTCTCTAAATTTAAATTCACCATGTCCTTTCAAATGTGCAACACAAAATTTCACAAAATGAAAATTGAAAATTGTTGAATTAAAAATGTGAGCAGTGTAGGCTTTCTGTATGTATATATATGATTTTGTCATAGTGTAGTGTAACATGCATGAGTACTTTTTAGCTTCTACCTCTGTATCATTCTTTAATTGCTCCTATAAATAATCTTTTTATTATCATATCTATACCTTCCCTTATATTTACAGTACTTTTTCACACACAAATATATTTACCAGTACTGTACTGTAGTATGTAATGATGTCTACAAAAGTATATTTATTTGTGGCCCGCCATATCTATAGCAGGCATGATTATTTTTAGGTTTTTGCCTGAATCCTGGAAATTCACATTTTCAGGCAAATTCAGGCAAAATTACAAAAAGCCATAACCATTCCTGCTATAGGTACATTAATGTCGATAAATTCTAATTTAAGACAAATTCAACTTTATATATTTTAGCATCTGTTTAGCCAATCATATCTGTTGGTTTTGTGGTAAATGCCATGTTTTGAAGCAAAACATGACGTACCATATACTGGCACTCTACCGTATGTTGCATGCTTCAAGGGACATTGACGGTTAACTCAATTAAAAATCATGTCAGAGGTCAAATTTCTAATTTTATCAGAAACGTTACCTTTGATGTGTATAGAATCATGTCAATCACGTTCCAACATCCAAAACATAAAGAAGGTAATAAAACTCAAGATAAAACTCCCTCGCCATTCAAGTTTTACATAGTACACAAACTTTAAATACGATTTTGTTTCGATTTTGTCATCTTTTTCGGAAACGGCTACAGGCCATAATCAAATTTGATTGTGACCAGCCTGATTGTGACTTTGCAACCAAACATCTGATAATCAAAAGTAAGGTGTCAAGTGTTAGCTTTCAATTGTGACCAAAATATTGATATTGATTTTAAGACCCTTAAAGTACCCATAGATATGATTGGTCGCAATTTTTGCCTTGCCTGAAAGTTTTTCAGGAAGAGACATGGTGTTCCAAATTCCTGTCCAGCATCCAGTGTCAGTGATTCTTGTCTAGAGCAGTTCTCGGAACCATATGCCCTACGTTGATGATGTGTTTGTGGGGCTGGAGGCTTGGTCACTATGTTTCCTTGCAAAAATTGTCTGCAATTTCACAAATCAATGTTGGAATCTCTTGACCTACCAAGTGCCACCTGCAATTCCAACATAAAAGATCCGATTTGCATAATTTATGCAAAAATAGGTTTTATTACCGTGTCTTCTGAACCAAACGATCGGCCTCCATGATGTAAGTGATACAAAATGAATAAGCCCTGATAATCACATTGTAGCGTTATCCCCAATCAAACCTGTAGCAATAATAATAAAGCCCTGGTCATACCTAGTTGGGATACATTGGTGCTAGTGGGATTGCGGTTTGCGGGAACCTACTTTTGTAACATTAATTTGATTTCTAAGCAGACTACCCAGGCAGCATCTCCCCATGGGTGAGGCACTTCTATTGAGAGATGGATATTATGATGCTTCTAAAACTGACCTAAACCAGGATTTTTTGGTCAACCCACCCTATAAGCAAGTTTTTTTATATTTATTTTTTACCCCAAATTAGGATTCTTAAATTTAGCAAAATTATCTTACTGTAATCAATGGTAAGATTTCAAAATTGCATATTTTATAGATGGTGAAATATCTTGTATTTTTTTATCAGCCCATAACACCTTTTTTTCCTAGGTTTTCCTGTTGTGCCACCATAAATGTTACCCATGCATTATGGGCTCTTTGTGGAAAAAACACCCTTTTTCCATGTTTTAAATTTACAAGCACGATATCGATCTCTAAATACAAGTGGCCCTTGAAGACATCGCACCGAGTTGGGAAATTATACATAATAGGCATATATTTTGAATGGTGGTGTGTTCAAGATATATTAACATTTAATGCAGCATTTTGTAACTTTCTTGAACATTGGTTTACTACAGGGTTCTTGTAAAACAATTCTTTCGTGCCTTAAAATCTGTTTGAAAATATATGTAAAAGTGTATTGTGCCTGAAAAAGGTAAACATTGTCAATTAGCATGTTTATACTCGTCGCCCATCAACCGTATTTTTGTTCCTCACTAAATTGGTGGGTGAGCTATCAAACATTTTCATGCACAGCTTATTTTTAAAATTATTTCACTCAGTTTATTTTCCCACACATGGATATTTTAACATGTGTGTTACATACACAATTGGTCTCGCCATCAACCTAAAAAAAAAGGTGGGTGATGGTCAACCACAGTGTTTCCACTCGCTCTTAACTCATATTTTTGTCACCATCAACCAGATCACCCATCAACCAACCCCGAGTAGAAACAGGCTAATTGATATTGATATACATTGTTAAAGCAGGGCTAGAAATTTGTTCATTGCTGCGAGAATCTTATTGGATTCTCGCAAATCTACTGGGGAGAATCTTTACAAGAAACTTTGGATTCTTTACGTTCATACACAATTAGCCAGTTCAAATGTTCTGTCCGTGCATAACAATGCATTTTGTAATCCGTAGTAAAATATTTTGTTAACCCATTACTTACTCTATTCACTGGAGTCAATAAGTATAGATAATCCCCACTTGAGAAATTGCAATCCCTTTGTGTTTACACGATAAAAAGCACAACTAAAAACCTCTAGACATTTTTGCTTTCATCGAAGACAATAGCCTATCCTATACTTTGATTGACAGGCCTCTTTTGTGCGGTAAAATTAATTCGATACTTCTTTTGTCACTTACGATTTAGTTAACAAATGTAAACTCATTTGTCCTTTAATGAGATAACTTACGACAAACTTGAACAGGCTAAATGTGTTTGCCTCATTTTACGAGAATCTATTTGGATTCTTGCAAAATCCTTTTGGGGCGAATCTTTGCGAGAATGGATTCTCGGATTCTCGCCGAATTTCTAGGCCTGTAAAATTAAGCAATATTATAGGATTCCTAAGATGATTCCACTAGCAGGGTTTGCTTGACTTTGTTCTTGATAGATAAAATTATTACACCTCTTTAATCTTCATGAAGTAATCATGTTCAATTAATGGCTGATCAAAAGCTACTTCCCAGTCGGTAGTATGCAAATACAATATGGTATAGAGGGAAGTAGTAAAAATTGCTGATCCCAAGGTGTTGGATGCGTGTGACTGTATGCATCCAACACTGAGGGATCAGGAATTTCCAATACTTCTCTCAAAATAAAACCATGTTGTATTTATTTTACTATACCAGTAATACCACATAAATATTTCACTAAATGTGGTGTTAACACATCAAGAAATCACCCAAATATTTCCATTCTTCTCGGTCACCATATCAATTTCTATACTGATAAGTGATATGATTACGGAGATGCAATAGTAGGGTTGCGGTAGTTTTTTCAATTTTTTCCCTGTATGAGCGTTACGCGCACTTGGAGGAAGTAGGCAAAATGCTGTCATGTGCATCTATTGTATTTTGTGGTTTCCTAATAAATGAATACGCTAGAATAAGAACATCCCAACTCCATAGCTGCCTTCTGTTAATCATAATTATAAAATATAAATGCATACAAATTTCTGAAAATGCTTTCTCATCACTAAAATAGCATTTCCTTGTCAATATCCTAATCATAGTGTCATATTTGACCTTATAGTTTACTTTTGTTAGATAATTGTTACAGTACATAATTGCTATATTAAACAGTCATAATAAGAACATCCCAACTCCATGAGCTCCTCTCTGCAACTATATGCTAGGAAAATTATCTAACAATGTCTAACACAGTCAACTACAAGGTCAAATGTGAGGCTATGATTGGGATAAAGACATGAAAATGCTTTCTAGTGATTTGAAAGCATTTTCCGGGATTTATATGCATTTATACTTTACATAACTTGACAGAAGGCAGCTAGCCCATGGATGTTCTTATTCTAGCGTATTCAAATATTTATGAGGTATAGTAATTTTTACTATACTTTCCCTACAACCTCATCCCCAGATTCACAGTGAGATGTAATGAGTAAAATACTACATGGTTTTATTGGTAAAGTAGTGCAATCTACCATATAGCCCTCTGTACTGGCTATGAGACTATTATCCCTCAGCCTGCAGCCTCAGGATAATAGTTACAAAGCCAGTACCTTGAGATAGATAGATTTGACCATACTCTGGCAACAGAATGGAAATTTGACTGAGAATGCGGCTGTCGAGCCAGTCAAGCGTTGTTTTTTGCTTATGCACAATTTGGCGGAAAAATGTAAGATGCATATTGCGTTGTAGTCCAGTAATAGTAGCGCGCGACAGTACACACAGCAGTCATTACGCACTCAACTCATGCAGCGTCGGTCTAGGCATGGCGCCCGCGTGGTGCAATCCCCTAACTTAGCCAAATTTTTAGGGTGCAAATAGACCTGTTTCCTATCTGTACTGTCTTTAATATATGAATTTGTCTACTTCACCTCTAACCATGTATTATTTGTATAATATCCTTTAAATTCTGTTACGACCATTTTGTTGAATTAAATTTGAAATCCCTTTTTTATATCCCATCGTATCTAGCACTTAACACTTTCTGAGAAAAATATCTGTGGATGAAACATGCTTGGTTAGTCCTGATTCTTCATTTTTAACTCGAATCTATTTTTGAACAGAAACTTATAATATTGCTTAAGTAGGGATGTGCTGTGTTTTTAATTAATCCTGCTTAAAGAAAGCAATTGTATACCAAATATATACTATTTTAACTAAATTGTAATTACAAAATGTGTACTTATTGGAATTTATAATAAATTTATACAATAGAAAATGATATTGTGATGTAATCTTAACTGCTATTTGCTTGCTTGGTTTGGTTTTATTTTCATAATCTAATTGCATAAACCATATAAAAGCAATACCATATAAGGCCAAAGAATTAAAAAAAACCAAAATTTAGCACATTTCTTTTATCTTTTTTTTTTAAGGATTTTGAGAGATTTTCATTTTTTTCATCTTTTTTTCCTACTACTGGAAAAAAAGAGTTAAATAAACGCGTCCGCGAAAAAAAAATAGTGGCCAAAATTGCAATCAAAAAAAAAACTTTAGGGGGTATTTCTGCATCCGTGTAGCCCTTTTTTACTAAAAAAAAAAAAAGGCATAGCGCTTAGAGTTTTGACCTTGAGTAAGCTGAGACAGAGTTCTTTTCTTTTTGGCCTAATATAACCATATTTAACCATATACATTTTCAGAAGTGGACTTTACCCTAAACATGTGATATCAGTTTTTGATTAAAAATGTTGAGTTTGGCAAAAAATGCCAATAGTCATATTTTCTGCCCTAAAATTTCTGGAAAGCCTAACTAAAATTTGCAAATTTTGAAATTGTTTTGCTTTTTGGAATTTAGAAACAAATGTCTAGGAATGGTTTTCTCAAATTTTCGATTTGTATCTTATTTTTGTTTTTGTTTTTTAAATTGTCATTTTTGTGGCAGCGGTGGGATAAGTTAAAACATTCTTTGACCTATTTTTGGCATTTTCTTAAAAACTAAGATATAAATCAAACAAATGAGAAAAGCTTTCCTAGACATTTGTTTCTAGATTCCACACAAGTTCAACACTTCACAAATGCAGATTTTAGTTTAGCTTTCCAGAACTTTTGGGTGCAAAAAATATGTTTTTTGTCTTTTTTTGCTAAAATTAGTTTGAGAACCGAGAGTTAGTGTGTGTTAGTTAGTGAGTGAGTGAGTGAGTGAGTCAGTCTGTCTGTTTGTTTGTCTGTTGTTGTTTTTGTTGTTGTTTGTTTGGGTGTTGTTTTTTTTGCATTAATTATTATTTTCAGGGAATAGGTAAGATTGATATCAGTGATTTCTCAAAAAACAAAAGTATGTTTGTTCAACAAAGTTCCAGGGAAGTTACCTGAAGTCCACCGGAAGTCAAAGTGTCACTACGCCCTCGCACCTGCAGGCAGAAGACATGCGAGTGTGGTGAGCGCGCAGTGATCAACCAAACAGGGAAATTAAAACTCTCAGGAAATTGCGTAAATTACGTAAAATCAGTGTAAATAAAGCTCACTGGCCTGTAACTGGCATTATGCAGACAGAATCCGAAGCAAAGAGATCCAAGATGTCGACATCACTAGAACAACTGAAACAGTTCAGTACTGTTGTTGCAGACACTGGCGATTTCGAAGGTAAGCTTACAATTATTGCAGCATGTTCGGTGTACTGTGGACGCGATTGTTGAATTTGGCGTGCTCATTCACTTTTCAATGTGTTAAAATGAAGATCCGCTGTCACCCATGACTTTTTTTAGGTTTTTGGGGTTTTTTTTGGTAGATATCAATGGATATTCGTACCCTCCAAACCATTTGGCTTAATATATATCATGCTTTCTTTTTTACCAGGCTTTTTTAATGGCCATTTCATTTGTTGAATTAAATTAATTGGGATCAGCATGACACATCTGCACAGATCTTGCTAGTCGGAGGTGCTCAGTTGCACTCAACTCGTGCCTCATATTCTATATGAGGCACTTACGCTGAGTGAATTCGGCAACCTTGCAACAACGTATTTCCAATGGAGCCAGCGTTCATGATTTTGAAACGCATGTTACGGCTACCTTCGTTTAAAATAAATCCACAAAAATAGACTCGATGATTTAATTTTAGTGAGGAAACACAAACTTACAATTTGAAATTCTCATTAATTTCCATTAAACATGAAATCTGGATGATGTTTTTGGCCTCTACCTACACGTTCTTTGGTGATCGCGCAGTGTCAACAATCGTCGATCTATGGTGCCCAATTTTATAGCGCTCCATCTGCTTAATGACATATGAAAATATTTTGCTATCAGCGAAAAACATGAAACCAAGCTCAACAAAATGCGTCATTGAGCAAAGTGACGTAAATTTATCAACTGAATTGGTATAGCTCCGCGCCCGAGCGCCGAACAAGATAATTCATCGCAGTGAGTCGTTCGGGTTTTTCGAGCAAGTGCTCAGCCATTAATACTTAATACTCGATCGCCGACAATCTCCGTTTAATTGACAGTTCTAAGAGACACAGCACTACATGATACATCGAGCTAAGATATTGAATTATTTGCGTGGTTTTTGTTTACACCTCGATGGACACAAGTTTATAGTTATTATTAAAGTAATACCGTGGTCGCTCATACAGGGGCGACAAAGTTTTCCTCCACAGTGTTGCATTGTTGGTGAAGAACAAGTCCAAATTGTCTAGTAGGCTCTCTTACGATCTGATCCAGATTAAAATTATTAGGCTAATGAAACTCGATTACCGGTTTCCCGTCACCCGCCCGCGTTATGAAATCACCCCCGCGTTTTGTGAACCAGATTCAAGAAAAAATTCATTATTTGCTAAAAATGGTCTTTTTCTCAGTTTTGGTTTAATGAATACATTGTTTGAGGTGCAGAAAAATCATTATCTTCGTTACATAACAATTTCCATCCATGTGGACAACTTTAAATCAATCCACCCAGGTACTACTAGGTGTCCACCAAACATTTTTTATTCTGAAATGACGGCACAGAACATTATAGGGGTTTTTTTTGTGATAAATGGAAAATGGGAAGTATAATGAAATGGGTTGGCCGATTTAAATCAGGCTGATTTTAATTGCGATTTAAATTGTGATTTAAATTGAAAAAATCTGATTTAAATCAATTTAGGGGCCTAAATTGATTTTTAAGATTTAAATCATGATTTTTTTTTTAAAATCAAAAAAAATCACCAACCCTGGTTATGAAAATGTTGCCTCATTATAATCAGAAAAACAAATTATGGGAAACTGGGAATCTAGTTTCATTAGCCTTCTAAGCAATGTCAATCAATTCCTGACATGGAGTCCTAATTCTTTATAGTTGCAGAGATATATCACAAAATGTAAAATAATTGGTATACCTATTTTCCATTTCTTTTGTATTTACATGACAGCCTCATCCCCAGGGTTGCATACTTTCATTTTAGCCTGAGTCCCTAGCCCCCAGACTCGCTCAGTTACAAAATGGCGGATCAAAATGGCGTCGCTCGTCTTGGGGCCTGAGAACGATCCGCAAAAAAAGCGGGAGCACTTTTTGATGGATTTCCATCAAACGCGTCTGCGTATTATGCAAATTGATAGTAAATAAATAGTATCTGTAACAATGTTGTTGCGATCGCTTAATATATTTTGATTACGAGAGTCACAATATTGAATTTGCCGAAGATATTAATACTAAATCATGAATATTGATGAGAAAGTTTAAAGGGACGCAGTTTTTGGCGGTTTCATCTTCAAAACATAAACACAATCATCAATTCAGTTGATTTTCCGGACATGAATTACATCCAACAGAAGATAAAAGATCACTTGGGTGTAAAATTGCGTACATTTCAACTGGCTGCGATCCAGTCTCTTCTTGATAAAAAGGATATATTTGTTGCTGTTCCTACCGGTAAGTCACGATGATATTCCGACTGAATCATTGTCATTGTTGACATTGTCATTGACTTGCTGTTGACCATGTGATGGTTAAGCTTACTCATAAATCATGAAAAGAATTACACAATGCCGGGACACAATGCTTGAAGATTATTCCCTATTGGAAACTTGTTAGTATATTACCTCATGGTCTGATGCTAAAGTTTTTTTTGTTGTTAACATTTATAATTAAACACGTATAAAAATGCACAAACCAGGCGTAGTACCCGGGGGGGGGGCACTCAACTTTGAAAGTGGTAGGTATGTCAGGCGCGAAGCGCCGGAATTGGGGTCTGGTGAACTGATTTTCTGTAAAAAATTGACCTTTGAAACCGATTTTGGGGGGTCTAGTGAACTGAAATTTTTGCCAAAAATAGCCTCCTGAGCTGAAAATTTTCGCAATTTTTGCAGCTACAGCTAAAATTTTGTAATTTTTCTCAAAAACGGGGTCAAAAGAACTGACTCATGCTGAAAATGGGGATCTAGTGAGCGGCCGGGCGGCCTGAAAAAGGGGGTCTTGACCGCCGGACATTTTTTTTTTTTTCTCTTTAAACCTCAGAGAGGTATAGCAATTGCCTTTATTCAATATCTTTTACACATCTTTCTTCTTTATTATAT
>JXSR01S034392.1:7557-19828 GCA_000969725.1 Ophiothrix spiculata
AAGGTAAAAATATGATCTTTGGAATTTTTTTCTTCAATACGTGAGTCACGTGACCCAATAGAAATACACGTAAATCGTACCCCAAATTTGCGTTTTAGAAATCCCTCGTCCCTAAATCTAGTGGATGCTATTTATCGTGTCCGCCACTGCCTGGGAGAAGTCACAAAATTGATGACTTGGCAGATGATATTCTGCATGATCATAAATAGTGATCCTCCTCCTAAAGTAAATGTTGTCAGAAATTTAGTAAAATCTTTGTGTAAGAAATGTTAAACCATGCCTTTTATGGCCATATAAATATTAGAGTTTATAACAGCCACATGCAATTAACCTGTAAAACATCGAAGTCAGCTTAAAATATTCAAATACTCTAATTTTTCTAAATTGGAACCACTTCATCAAAACCAGCTTAAAATATTCAAATACTTTTGATTTTCTAAATTTAAATCTACTTCACAATTAATTTTCACAGAACAATATTTTATTATCTTAAACGCACATTCCTACCACATTTTTTGTAGCAACCCCCTCCCCCGTGTTTCCGTCATAGTTCTTTTAACAGTCTTTTTAATATAGATTGTAATATTGCAATAACCATTTACTGCAAATATTAATGGATTTACCCTTTATGATTGAATTAATATCTCAAAAATCTCATTGATCAAACCCTTAATGCTCCTTTTACTTAGAATATCTCCTATATTTGGAATTTAATGTTTAAAAAGACATTGCACTCCGTAAGATATTAGCTTCGATCCTTGCTCTCTTTATTTAAAGATTTTTAAAGTTTCTTTTTGTTTTTTGTGAAATTCATCAAATAGTTTGCAGTAATTGATATGATAGCCTAGTTGAATGCATTAAGTACTTTGGTTTTGAGTTTTGATATCAACTAATGTTAGCAACAAAAATGAAGGATGCTCCACTCCTGTTGCTTGTAATCTCTTGATTTCTCGTCTCTTCTCCTTTTATTTCTCCACCTCATTATATCTGATCGAGTCCATCACCTATGCTTTCATGATGTTGGGCTGACGTTGCAGAGATTGTTTGGTAAACCTTTTGCCGTGTTCTACCAGAGCATCAAGACATCATCAAAATATTGCAGAGACATTGCAAAAGTATCGTCAATTGACTCGCAATGCATTTTTGACCCATCATATCGAAAGGCACCTTAAGGTCAGCATAGTAAAATTCCTGATACGGCGATTGAAGCTGAGCACAGTCAAAAATAAAGTCCAAAGAAAAATTTCTAATTTCATCAGAAACATTACCTTTGAAGTTTATTCTATCATATTAATTACGTTCCAACATCCAAAACATAAGAAAAATGAATTAAAAACTGATATAAAAATCCTCTTTCCATTAAAGTTTCACTTAGTACAAAAGCTTTAAACTCCATTTTCTCAGAACCATAGTTTTCTGAATCACCCCAATGCCTTTTGCCAATTTGGATGTAACTTTGCAACCTAACATCCAATAACCAAAAGCAATATGTCATTTCAAAGCTTAAAATCTTAGCTTTCAGATGAGACCAAAAAATGAATTTTGATTTTGGGACCCTTAAGCTACCTTTCGATATGGCTTGTCACATTTGCGAAGAGATTAATCAATGGCCGTTGTTTTTAATATGCTACACATTGATGATGAAGATGTAGGGTCAAAACATTTTTTCAAAACGTTTTTACCGTACTCAAGAGAATGCATCGCAAGTAAATCATGTAAGCTTCCAGGGCATAGTGGGACCATGCCTTTAGAAAAATGAATCATGTATTTCAAACATGCACTGTGGGTTTTTCTTTTTCAACTGCAGGTATTATTAGCATTTTCTCAAACAGGTCTTGACTTTTTTTTAGAGGAGCATGAAGATCGTTTCCGATCAATGTACGTTTCAGTTGTGTAACAATATGAGGTCCAAGAAACACACTTGAATATATCTTACACAGAACTTAATTCTTCCATTAGCACCTTATCAAATACATCATGAATTGTGGGCAAGTGGTAGAGACTACGTCATGGAAGAGGTGTTAGACTAAGAGATGTTGATAAAGTGCCAAAACCCATCTAACATTTATATCTGGCTATTTTTAACGACATCATGCATTTTTAATCAAGGGACTTGCTGAGTGTAATGGGATTAGTAGGCACATGTTGAAAACAGAATATATTAAATGTTAACATCAGTTCGGCGGAACTCACAATTCGGATACGTATCTGAATTTATATACTCCGTATCAAAATTCTGATACCCGTAAATGAATTTGGATTAAAAACAGCTGAAACGGGATATCAGCTGAAATTAATATTCAGCTTCTCGGCGCACCATACCGGTATGTATAAAATCTCATCTTAATTCTAAGAAAGTTTTGGCCAAATTATTTTGCCTTCTGTGATAAGGAGCTATCAGGACATGTTTCGAAGCTGTCCTGCTGGAATTGCACAGATGGAAATGATGGAAATGACATTTCCACAGATAGATTTATCATAGATGCAAGAAAGATGTTCTACATGTTCTTGCCAGCTTGCGGTATTGATTTGTTTCCTGCGCCACGACAGGCGTATCAGAATTCGGATACCCCTCCATATTCTAATTCTGATACGGGTATCACAATTTGGATATAAAATGTATGTGGGTATCCAAATTCAGATTCGTATCCGAATTGTGAGTTCCGCCGAACTGACATTGCCTCTGTAACAAATACGAGTATATACCATAACATTTTTATCTAAAGCATCCTTAAATGTTGAAATATTTTTGTTACTCTCTACAATTGAATGATTTACTTTTAAATATTACAGCTAGTTATTTAAATTTTTTAAGTCTTGAAAAAGAAAAGATTTAAAATTAGTCTTTATGACTTAAAAATAAACCTAATAATGATTCAAAATTTGTTTTTAAAACAAAGACTTTTTTAAATCTAAAAATCAGTAGTGATCTTTTTAAACTTTTGTCATTGAAATCTTGAATAACAAATGTTTGCGTCCGTTTTGCATGCGCAAATTTCAACGCACACTGAACGCATGCTTTATTAAGGTGTTTGGTTAAATATGCACCGCATAAATTATGCAGACACAGATGTGCCAACAAAGTAATCATTTTTTTTGAAAAATTACCGTTTTTGTAATTTTCAGTGAAAACTAACATGGTGACTCATTTTTCATATCAGTATTTTGAAGTACGCAAAAAATGATTTAACATATGTAAAAATTACAAAAAACAATTTACTATTTTAAAAGCACATAATGATCGACTTTTTGGAGCTTACCATATGTTGGGGAAAATATGTACTTTTTGAAATGTCTGTATCTCAAAAACGAGCACGGTTTCCTATTTATTCTTTTTTAGATTCGTTATCAGCACAAATACTAAAATTTTAAGAAAATCAATGAAGATTTTGCATCTATGAGAAAACCCCTTAAGTTTACCAATAGTGCATTGCCCCTCTTGCTAGACTATAGCCTAAAATCTTCATGTGGACAGAACTCTGGCTTAACAGCTCTTAGCGGGTGGTCTAACTATTATCCTAAACTAAGCAAACATTGTAGTGGAAACATGGCTTGTGTTTAAAATGGACATTATATTTTACATGGGAAAGTAGTGTATTGCTTCTACTTATGTGAAACGTCAGAGTTTCAATGCAAATCACTCAATGCAAAGGACGCTACACCTTAAGTCCATGGGGAATAATTTCTACTGTATTTTTAGTGCTCTTGAATCCAAATGAAGCAAAACTGAGCATTATCATGCCAATATGTTTTGGAAAAGAGTCTTGAAATAAACTAGAGACTAGTATGTCATCCCTGTCACTACATGTATTTCATGTGATTTTTGTGTGGTTGTACGTCTATTGTGTTATTACGTGTGATCAGTTTAACCATTATCGACCTAACCATTTATTTGGAACAAGATTGCACATGTTTAGCTAATTATGCAAGATATGACATCAGTACTTTTATCACAAACCTATGGTTCATTTTGTTTTTGACATAGACATTACCATGAACTTTGTATCATTTTGACATAGACTTTTACCATAAACTTTGTCACAAGAACTGGACCATTTTGACGTAGACTTTTTTCCCCCATGAACTTTGTCACAAGAACTGAACCATTTTAACATAGACTTTTACCATGAACTTTGTCACAAGAACTGAACCATTTCGACATAGACTTTTACCACGAACTTTGTCTCAAGAACTAAACCATTTTGATATAGACTTTTACTATAAACTTTGTTGCAAGAACTGAACCATTTTGACATAGACTTTTACCATGAACTTTGTCACAAGAACTGAACCATTTCGACATAGACTTTTACCACGAACTTTATCTCTAGAACTAAACCATTTTGATATAGACTTTTTACTATAAACTTTGTCACAAGAACTGGACCATTATGAACTTTGTGGCAAGAACTTTGACATAGACTTTTAACCTTAAGATTGGACCATTTTGACGTAGACTTTTACCATAAACTTGCAAGAACTGGACCATTTTGATATAAACTTTTACCATGAACTTTGTCACAAGAACTGAACCATTTTGACATAGACTTTTACCATGAACTTTGTCACAAGAACTGGGCCATTTTGACATGGACTTTTGCCATGAACTTTGTCACAAGAACTGGACCATTTTGACATGGACTTTTGCCATCACAAGAAATGGACCATTTTGATTTTGACTTTTGCCATGAACTTTGTTGCAAGAACTGGACCATTTTGACATAGACTTTTACCATGAACTTTGTCACAAGAACTGGGCCATCTTGACATGGACTTTTACCATGAACTTTGTCACAAGAACTGGACCATTTTGACATAGACTTTTGCCATGAACTTTGTTGCAAGAACTGGACCATTTTGATAGGCCTATTGACTTTTACCCTGAACTTTGTCACAAGAACTGAACCATTTTGACATAGACTTTTACCATGAACTTTGTCGCAAGAACTGGACTATTTTGACAGACTTTTACCATGAACTTTGTCATAAGAATTGGACCATTTTGACATAGACTTTTACCATGAACTTTGTCACAAGAACTGGGCCATTTTGACATGGACTTTTGCCATGAACTTTGTCACAAGAACTGGACCATTATGAACTTTGTCATAAGAACTAGACTATTTTGACATAGACTTTTACTATGAACTTTGTCACAAGAACTGGACCATTATGAACTTTGTCGCAAGAACTGAACCATTTTGACATAGACTTTTACCATGAACTTTGTCACAAGAACTGGACCATTTGGACATAGACTTTTACCATGAACTTTGTCACAAGAACTGGACCATTTTGACATAGACTTTTTCCATGAACCTTGTCACAAGAACTGGACCATTTTGTCATATAGACATTACAATGAACTTTGTTGCAAGAATGTGACCATTTTGACAAGGTAACTTTGTATTTTGACATGGCAACTACAGCATAATGGCACTGAAATAAATAGCCTGGTTCTAAAATTCACATTGAAGATATTTGCATGTAGGATACAGTATTTAGGGGTGCTCTTTCAAAGTGAAAGTCACAAATTTCAAAATTAAGTTTATAGCATATTTTAATTCTCTAAAATCTTAACTTTTGAATCATATATAAAATGCCACACTTTCTTTCTCCATTCTCCTTTTAGAGATCAAAAGACTAAGCAGTCCAATGAAAATCTGACAATAAAAATTAGCTGCAAAATGATTTTAAAATTACTGTATTTCTATAGTGTCTGTTTGATAGCAAAATATGAACAATTAACCATGTTTTTTTTTTGCATTTTTCAGCATAAGTGACCTTCGAAACTCGAGCTATAATTACACGCTTATGCACGGATGCATTTTATGTCAAAAAACCAAAATTTGACCTTTTCACCATATTTTTACTGTAGAAGCCAATTATTCAAAATCTTTATTTGTTACTTTCTGCTTATTTTGCCAGAGCAATCCACATATAAGCTGCTGCAGATGACAACATGTAAAAATGTAAGTGCTCCCAACTTCCCACGATTCCCAAAGATTATATATATAAAGAAATCAAGTACTAAATTAGACACTTCAGAGGATTTTTAAATTATACTTCAAATTCTTTCAAAGGAATTTTAGATGAAACCAGGTGATCTAAGGAATCCAAAACCGTTTGAATTTTTCAAACCCGATCTTCCATTGCAAAGTTATGAAGGTTTTTGTATCGCTATTTTAATTAGTTTCGGAGAACGCAGGTCAGGGGATAAGTCTTTACTTTCTTTATTTTCGACAAGCAAGGTCACGGCACCAATGGCACTTACACCGCTTGTCAATACACAGAGTAATTTGGTCAATATTTCAATTGTCTGAATGAATATTACACACACAACAGGAGTTATTTTGCACCTACACATGCGCGGGGTATTTAAAGATGATTAGTTCCGCATGTTGAAGGGCTGACCAACACTCAATTTGGGCGGAATTTCAGGCACAGAAATTTCACCCAAAGGATCATTATTGTTGCCGCTTGTTGTTTAATTACATGTGATTAAGCACATATATTTAAAAAAATTCTTGGGTGTGTATGGATGTCCAAATTACTTGTAGACAACTGAAATCGTTTATTCTTCACTTCCAAAAAAATTGGTCAATTTTTTAAAATTCAATAACTCTACAACCATATATCAGAATTCTTGTCTGCAAATAGGTGGGTGTGCATGGACAAAATCATCGTCCTGATAACATATTTTCAAATAAAAATGGTCTATCATTTAGCGCGTAATCCAGAAAAACAACTGAAAAAGTGTTTAGAAACACTTGATTTTAGTATCAAAACAAAACTGTCAAGCCAAGTTAAAGTCATGCCTGCTTGAATATGAGCTATGTGTCAACGTGTGTGAAATATCAACGTTCTCCTACCAAGTAATGGGTAAATGAAGTATCTAACTGAATACTCTTGGTAAAAACTGCTAGTGCCAATCCGCTGTTTACTTCTTTAATCATGGAAATTAAACATCAGAAAACACAGCACAAGGTTACTGACATTTCAATTAAGCTTTAGTAAATATATTTGTTGACTATTCCTTTTAGTGTGCATGTTATTTATAGATGATCTTCCTTTGCAATAAAAGTCATAAAACATGAGCTGATGGAGACAGCTAATGTGACATTTATCCGTGTGTCAAGTCTGTTGCTTTTTTCAAACTTGTGAATTTACCAAACACCTTTGGAACAGCCTGCGTGTCTCTGGTGGAATTTATGTCTTGTTTGTAAGATGTGTGGCCAATATTTGAGATACAACTAGCTGCATTGATGAAATAAGTTTTTGTTTATTTATTTGAATAAGACTGTCTGTGGAAAATCTAAGTAAAAGACTGTTCGATGAATACTGCCAGCAAAAAGTGTCAATACTCTGTTTGCTTCTTTAACCATTAAAAAAATAAAAAATAAAAACACAAAGTGCAAGGTTACATTAAAAATAAAAGAAAAACACAAAGTGCAAGGTTACTGACATTTCAATTAAGCTTTAGTGTATTTTTTTTCAAAGATTCCTTTTAGTGTGCACGTTATTTATAGATGATCTTCCTTTGCAATAAAAGTCATAAAACATGAGCTGATGGAGAAAGCTAATGTGACATTTATCAGTGTGTCACGTCTGTCGCTTTTTTCAAACTTGTGAATTTACCTGACACCTTGGGAACAGTCTGAGTGTCTCTGGTGGGCTTTTTGTCTTGTTTGTAAGATGTTTGGCCAATATTTGAGATACAACTAGCTGTATTGATGAAATAAGTTTTTGTTTATTTATTTGGATAAGACTGTCAGTGGAAAACCTAAAAGACTGTTAGATAAATACTGCCAGCAAAAAGTGTCAATACTCTGTTTGCTTCTTTAACCATTAAAAAAGACAAGAAAATCACGAAGTGCAAGGTTACTGACATTTCAATTAAGATTTGTTGATTTTTTTTTTAATTCCTTTTAGTGTGCAGGTTATTTATAGATGATCTTCCTTTGCAATAAAAGTCATAAAACATGAGCTGATGGAGACGGCTAATGCGACATTTATCAGTGTGTCAAGTCTGTTGCTTTTTTCAAACTTGTGAATTCACATGACGCATTTGGAGATAGACTGGCAATCTTGTTTTATTTTGAGAATAACTATCCTTATTGATAAAATGTTTGTTGTTTCTTTATTATTTAGAATTTTCTTTCAGGACTGTTAATAAAAACATTAGCCCAGAATTACCCTCCAAAATCAAACCATACCGTACAGACAGGGCCGTACGAAGTGGGGGTGGGAGGGTGGGGACAGGGGGGCACATGCCCCCTCTGGCTCGAAAAAGCGGGACGCTGGTGGGACAAATATCAAATTATCGGGATGATATTTTACTACTTTTACTGTCCTAAGATTACTGTCCCGTAAATTTTTAGTCAAAATAAGCCAATTTTAGCACAAATATCAAGGTTTTATATATATTTTAGGCTGAAAATAGCAAAATTACGCGCTATCCGCGCATTACAAACAAATCGACGGTATATACATCGAGAAAAACATGAATTTCGGGACGGTAAATGTGTTTGCCCCCTCTTGGCTTACATGCCTTCATACGGCCCTGTTCTTTAACCATTAAAAAATAAAAATAAACAAAACAAAAAACAAAGTGCAAGGTTACTGACATTTCAATTAAGCTTCAGTGTATTTTTTTCAAAGATTCCTTTTAGTGTGCATGTTATTTATAGATGATCTTCCTTTGCAATAAAAGTCATAAAACATGAGCTGATGGAGACGGCTAATGTGGCATTTATCAGTGTGTCATGTCTGTTGCTTTTTTCAAACTTGTGAATTCACCTAACACATTTGGAGATAGACTGGCAATCTTGTTTTTTTTAAAGATGCTACTCAATATTTGAGAATAACTATCCTTATAAATAAAATGTTGGTTGTTTCTTTATAAAAATTTTCTTTCAGGACTGTCAATAAAAACACTAAAGCCTAGAATTACCCTCCAAAATCAAACCAGACCATACAGAGCACAATTCTAGCAGCGATTATTTTAATCAACAAATAGCAGTAATGGTATTGCAGAACCAGTTGTGGCTATGTGTCATTATTTGGTTTGTTTTTGGTAGATATTGATACCCTCCAAACAATTTGGTTTGAATATACTTACTTTTTCTGTTACGGCCATTTGTTGAATTAAATTTGGGATCCCAAATTTAATTCTACATGTATTAGTAGTATAGGAAGTATGCATGTGCTTTTTATCCGCTTTCTGGTGGCAAAATAAGTTTTTAACAAAATACACTTGAAAACGTTTTTGGATAGTCATGTTCCTTCATTTTAGGCTGTTTTTATTCAAAATAATTTTTGATCAAAATGTTAAGAGTATTGCTTCAAGTTGATGACAAATCAAACAAAAAAATATAGTGGCAACTGTCTGTCGGTTCTGGGCGGACAGTCGCTGGTGTGAGCTTTGAAGTGGCCCCTGATGTTTTCTGCATAAATTCAGTATACGCCGGGACAGTAATGACGTCATAATTTATGTAAATCACCCAACACGTGCGTTTTGGACCCTAACAAATGATCATGTCCACTAATCATACGTATTAACACAATAGGCACATGTAAACATACAATTCAGACTGATTTTTCTCGGTTGGAAGACGAAAATAACGGCAGGGGTCCCGTCCTGTCTTGTAATCTCAACCTTCAGCATAATAGGCCGGCATGTTTTCCCTTATTTTTGTTTTAGACGAAAGTTATGGTATAAAATCGGAGTCAGACTTTTTTCCTCATAGACTTAACGTGTGGCAAAAATGGCCTCACCGTTTGTTTGGGTCCAAAACGCACGTGTTGGGTGATGTGCATAAATTATGACGTCACAACTGTCCCGGCGTATTGAAGTGTTACGTGTAATCCGATTATCACCAAGACAACTGGATCACGCTTTCTGGTTTGGAACTATGATCAAACCATGGAATAAATAGATGAGAAGGAACCACAATGATCTCACACGGTCATACAATTATCCACTTTGCCATTCATGTGAAGAAAAGGAAGGTTATCGATGAGCAATCAGTTCGAGTAGGTTGATCATATTCCATTTGCCGCTATTACTGGAATAATTATCTAACAATTTACAAATTTATGCACAAACAAACATACCAACACATGAAGTGTCATGAGGACCTCTTTTCTATACATAATAATCTACAGTGAACCTTGCAGCATCTTTATTTGATGTTCAGCAGATTCTCAAATATCAAATTTAATGACTGGAGGACAAATGATATCTTTGATCAATCAATGACATATTTTATAATGTTCCGGTGATCTCCGGTGAATGATTGTTGTCGTCTTCGTTTAGTACGAAGTTATTACCTAAACATAAGTATTTCTAATAAGTGCCCAATGCTGCCCAGTAAATAAAACAGAGCATCAAAGTGTGACACATTTTGCAAAAACTTGGTTGGAAAAGCGCGGATGGTACCGATGGTTTCCAAACAGTGGGTAATATTTTCGTAGCAAAGAAAGTATCGTGAATGGAATATCTGCTGGAAACATTCGAACCATAATTAAATGAGCCATTAAATTGCTACTTCAGATTCTTGACAAGCAATTGAAATTAAAAGAGCGGCAGATGGATTGATGCTTTGATCAGTCTTTGTTGTGATTCCTTCTCATCTATTTCTTTCAAGATCAAACTGATCATCACACAAAAGTTTTGCACTATAAGGGCCAAATTATGGTTTTTTTGAGCTACCAAATATTTTGTGTAACAAGTCTGTGTTATCTTATAATCTAGTAATATAATTCCAATGCATCTTCTAATCAATAACGGATAATTGGTGTTCAAATCACCAAACATTCTCACCAAATTTGTTTGGTGAAAATGTTTGGTGATTTATAGCACCAATTATCTGTTATTGATTAGTAGATGCATTGAAATTATATTGCTAGATTATAAGATAACAAAGACTTGTTACACAAAATATTTGGTAGCTCAAAAAGGACTATAATTTGGGCCAAAGGCCCAAATCAGCTTCCAAACAAAGTCAGCTTCCAAACAAAATTTTTCTTACCAAACATTTGGTCGTGACGTCACCAAATATTTGCCATCGAACTTAAACGATAGGCGAAATCATACTCGGCCTCCAAACAAAATTTTTCCTACCAAACATTTGGTTGTGACGTCACTAAATATTTGCCATCGAACTTAAAAGTATGAACGGGTAGCAAACATTTGGTCCAATGTATATGGCAATTCAATAGCATGTGCAATCTAGCACGAAATTTTATTTGGTCTCAACTCGATGTTGACATTATTTTGTTTGGGGTCACTCATCATTTTGACGTCACGACCAAATGTTTGGTAGCGAAAAATTTGTTTGGAAGCCGAGTATGTTTTCAGCTTATGAACGGGTAGCAAACATTTGGTCCAATGTATATGGCAATTCAATAACATGTGCAATCTAGTGCGAAATTTTGTTTGGAGTCACTCGTCATTTTGACGTCACGACCAAATGTTTGGTAGGAAAAATTTTGTTTGGAGGCTGACTATGATTTTGCCCTATCTGTTGTCAGGTGATGTGCGTGATCCAGTAACTGGATGAGTTACATAATCACTTCGACAGGGAATTGTGGGGAAATTCTCATTTGTCTGTATAGATAGTACTGGCAATAGAAACACATTATGTCATAATTAAATCGGTCTGGAGAAACCTCCCTTTAATCTTCTAACATGGAGAAAGAGCATGCAGTGTAAAACATGTGAAACATAAATTAACAGGTCATTAAAAATGCATAAGCTGCATAAATTAATCTGTCAGCTAGCTACCTCGTTAAGTAGTATTGGATTAGCATAATATTATGAATTTTAAGTAAGGAGTTCCATTTTGCACTTTTTGTCGCATGTGTTTATGTAACACGTTTGAGAACAAGGAATGAGATAGTCCTAAATTATTCATAGAATTTTAAAGGTGCAATTCATGATTTTGATGTGACAAAAACCTTGCCTCTTTTCTAGCTTAACAAAAAGAAGAGTACACTATAATTATCTACTGAAAATTTCACTTGATTCCGACCATTCGTTTCCAAGTTACAAGCTTTTTAGCATTTTCAAAAATCCTCATAGACTACCGTGTTGTAATTACTGTCGGGGCCCCGACAATAATTAGAAAATGACACTTTTTCTCACTTTTCTCTAAAACGCAAGCACATATGAAAGAATGGTTTGGGGATCGTAACATAAACCAGTTGAGGGTCCGGATAAGCTAAAAAACTACATGTTGATAGAGGTGACCTTGAGGGTGAAAAGTGG
>JXSR01S034394.1:8934-19282 GCA_000969725.1 Ophiothrix spiculata
TCCAGAAACATCCTTTCACTCCACCTTAACTGTGGCCAGCTTCAAATCAGCTGTCCAAATCGACCCTAGTTAAAGGTTCTTCAACGGTATAAGTGTCTTTTTTATTTTGGTCGCTCACCTCCGGCCCACACACCGTTGAAGCAACGAAGCACGATTTACGAGGAGCCACGTAAATAGATAGCGAGCGAAGCAAAAATGATTCGCTCCCAAAATCTCTTTTACCAGTCTTCATTTGCTACGGTCAACCAAGTGAATTTACGTGAATGTCCCGTCTGTTACAATCATAAATGTTGTATAACGAGACTAATTTGTTACGTCGTTGGATGCAAATGAAATTGACAAGCAAATTTAGTCCCGCTGATTAACACGGGGAGAGAAAAGATCATAATTTTCCAAAAAATGCAGAAAGATTTAGCGGAATATAACCCTAAGGCCTAACCCTCCTCAGTCCAACAAAATCCAACAAGCAAAAATCAAGAAATTCGCCTAATTTTTGTATGACGTATTCGGACAAAAGGAACAAAGATTAGGTGCAGACCAATTTGGGAGTGAGTATGAATATTTTAAAGCCTAACTAAGGCTAAGCCAGGGAAAATTTTTGCGCGACCTCGGTTTTAGCTCAATGACAATGTTGAATGTGCAAACTTAGTATCTAGGGAGAATTCGTAAAATGATAAAAGCACTTCCCGATAAAAGATAATTTCTTCTACCCGGTCTTACTAAGTTTGCCTGCAAACTAAATCGACCCATCCGTCAAATGTTAGGTCAACCACTCTTCTCTATTCTCACTGTCTCCAGTTTAAAAATCAGCAGGAGTATTTTGGAGGGAAGATCTACAAGGTACAAGGAAATTGATTGGTGACATGCATTGAAAATACACGTGAGTTGTTAAACAAACATAGCATGTACCTTACCTGTAGTACATGTTCAGAAAACACAAGTATTTATCATGAAATCTGTTCCATCTTGGCTCTTTCCGACGACGATTTCTCGGCTGCTCATGTGCTGTTTGTTATTGCAAGGCCTATAACACGTGGACCGTCCATAGTAAAACGAACTTTGCCAGTCTCCTGTATTGGGGATGCGACTCTTTATAATAAAATTTACTTTAAAAAGAAAATGGACTCTTGTGGCGCAGTACCGGATTGGGCGTTCCAAACTTCCAAACGCAGTGAGACCAAACAAATTGAAAAATTTCACGTTTAAATGGCTCTACAACTTAGCATAAACAATCTATCCACGAGTTTATTGTTGATAATGGTGCTCACTGGTAAAGCCAAGACATGTCTGAGGTGTTTAAAAATAAATTCAGTGCCATAAGTGCCATAATCCTTAGGACAAAGTTCTTGTAACGTTCGATAATGTTGCGGCACGGAATTAGAAACCTGATTGCTCTTAATTACTTCAAAGTACAAAATCTATGACGTCGCATTAGCGATCTGCCTTTTTTTTATTGCGCTTTATCTATAATAGAGATGATAGGTAACACATTTACAAATGATTTCATAAAGTGGTAGGAAATTCTATCGTCTGGATTTCATTTCAATGCAATGCATTAGTTTGGTTAGGCAACGTTTGTGACATTTGGGTGTGACTGAAATGATAGAAAAGAAAAGAAAGAAACATTTTGACATTTTTGAATTGAAAACATGTGCCCATTCATGCACGCCAGGTGATCTTCACAATTTCTGATTGGAAAATACTTCCCATACACAAGTGGCAAACGTATGCTGAAAAACCTATGAAATTTTTGCTTGAAGTCAAAAAAGTTTGAGTCATTTTCTGTGATGACCTGATTTCTAATTTGGGCTCGGCCTCAGAGCTGGCCCCGCTGAGTCCAAGGGGGACTCAGAAAAACAAACAAACAAACGAAAGAAAGAAAGAAAAACAAAGAAATAAGAAATAAGAAAAAATGAAAAGAAATGCCACAATCTTATTCTATTATTGTTTTATTTGATTTATCATGTCAAATTTAGGTTTTATTATTATACATAAAGTAGCAAAAACTGCAACTTTCGTAGTAAATGAGTAAAATTGGTCAGGTATCTATATATAATTTAAAGGATACAATGTTTAGTATTTTTTTTTTAAACTAGAGACTCTTCTGAAATATGTTACAGCGTTTTCAAGTGAAATTAAGAATTTATGAACTAACTAGACTCCAAAGTTGCTGAAAATGAGGAAATTTTGCATCAAAATTGAGATTCATCATGATGTGGGCAACCAAGTTTAAATTTGAAAGATTTCAAGTTTCTATAAATAGGTTGATTTCTGAGCAATTTAATAGGTGGGGGGGGGGGGGGCGATTTTGACATATATTGTCAATATTTAAACATGTTTACATATTAATATCCAAATTTGAGTATTTTGTGAACCAAAAGTGCGAGAAAAAGCTTGCATTTTATTCAAGTTTCGCAATCTATAAATAATACAGACTACTATGAAATGTTATATGAATTTTCATTGAACCATAAGTACCACAGGACATCATTGTACAATTTATTTGTCGTATATATTTGCATAGTGGGCAGTAGGGTTAGACCCCATCCCCACCCTTTTTATATTACCTCACCCTTTTTATAAAGGCACCCTTAATACTTAAAATTCCACACCCCTACCCTTGTAACAAATTATATGTTACTTATATCCACTTTTGGTGTCATAGTAATGTTATACCCGGACACCCAACAGTAAACAACTGATATATCACCTCACCTATTTTGAGCCTGAGAGTATCTATTTATCTTACATCCAATTCTGGTGTCATTTAGCGTGTTTATACTGAGCACCCACCAGAGTACACCTTTTCTACCCACCATTTCTCAAGTGTTGTCGATCCGGATCACCGACAAACGCCACGTTTCTACTCAACGCGTAAAGGTGGATGTCGTCTCAAAAATCGAGCCATGCCAGGGAAACCGGACGTGCTAAATGAATTGCGGTCACACGCCAGGTTACTTTAGTTGGAATTTGTTAGCATATATAAATTGTAAAGAAATTCAATGTATAAACTCCTCATTAAAAAAAAAAGGAAAAACGTGCATCTCCCAAGTTTACGTTCCGTATGTAGATTTCGCGGGGTTGTAATGGTGCACTACCGGTACACCCGGCAACCGACGTTCGCTTGTGTTTCTACTGCGAATTTTCCCCGAAGTGATCCGAAGACACTCAGAGACACACGGCAACCCTTGCTCAGTAGAAACACGCTAATTGTAATGTTGTAGACTGACACCCATAAGCAATCCTGAAATTATTTTCAGTCAATTTTTATTCCAATTGTTTCCATTTTGTTTTGTAAATATAGTTGCATTGAGAGTCTGAAGAACCCCCACCCTTTATAGTTTGCTTCCACCCTTTATATCAATCCACCCTTTTTAGTGGAAAAATGTGAACCCCACCCTTTTACCATTTTTCAAGATTTCAAACCCCCACCCATTAAAATGCGTGGACTGCCCACTATGATTTGTCATTATGTTGTATCAATTATTGTCAAAGGTTTGACAAATAATGCATCATACCATTTGCATGTACCGAAAAATATGAACGCTTTCATTTAATCAGCCAAAGTACATGCCCCTTCCCAACAAACACAACCCGATTTGGAAACTTGGTGATTAGATTCTCGTTCTTATTTAGTAAAATTTCTTTCCGCCTTTTGCGATATATATGTAGATGACATGTTCGTTCTTATTGTAATCACTTTTATTTACATAAACATTTTAATAGAAATATGTGGTTTACATATATATACATCTAAATCAAAATTTACAATAAAAACACCCATACATATACAATGTATTTTTATCGACTGTAACTCGTTAAAAACACATTGTTTATAGCCGGTGGCTTGAAGGACATTGACCTTCCAATATTTTGTTTTCTCTAGTCCTAATCTTCTTACATTTTGCTGTTTTGTTCAGGAGTTTTGTTTTATATTCAATAAAATATGTATTTTATATTTATTTATTTATAAAATAAAGCAATTTACAAACGATACAGTCAGTTATTGCTTCTTATTGTCCAATCGCCAAGCTGGCGAAATTTCAAGGTAAATTCCATCACCATTCAAACAAAATCTATATGGTTCAGCATAAACCCCTTTTGTTGCAAAGATACGTAGATGATACGTAGCGGTATTCCACAGCAGAATGCAGCCAAACATGAGGATATAACAACAGTGCACAAGAAAATACTTATAAGCAAGAATGTTTATAATATACATAAATAGCGAATGGCACCATATTACTAAAACAAAAGCCGGGAAATGATTCCTGCAATGAGAAGGAAAATAAAAGATGACACGTTAATTTTTAAATACAAAACCATTTTTTTCTCTTCACTCTCCTCACATTTTCATCTTCATCGTCCTCTTCTTTGTCTTAATCTTACTTTTTATTCTGGATGTACTCCTCCACTAATTGACGTAGCCAGAATTTTTGGTCAAAAGGGGAAACACATTTTCCCGATTTATCGAAGTGCGTACGTGTGCAAGTTTCTTCCAGACAAGCGAAAAAAATCAGCGAAACTCAGCAATTTTTGGACATCATTTCTCTCAACTCTATCGTTTTTCTTGTCCTTGTCAATTTTTTCTGCTTGGTGTGTCCCGATATACATTTTTCTTCAAGCGCGGGCAGTCCCCTTTGGCCCTCTCTGGCTATGGTACTACCTCCACGACCCCCGTCGTCATCCTTTATTAATACCGCATTTGTATGTTCTATACTTCAATCAATCAATGCTACAAGTACTTGCATAACATGCATACCCCATGAAGGAGTCTATTCGTACAGGGGACCCACAGCTTTACGTGACAGTCCGACTACGGAGCAAGTAGAGTAAAGTTTCTTGCAAGTAGGGTAAAGTTTCTTGCTCAAGGAAACAAGGAGACGAAAACCGCCCGGCCCGGGGCTCGAACCCATAATATCTGAGACCCGTGCTCTAACCGCTCGGCCACGCTGTTCTGCTCGTCGTTGCCGTTGCTAACTCTTTTTCTCGTTATCCTCCAACTCGTGTCCTTCTTCGTCATACTCGTCGTGTAACTTCACTTCGTCTTACACCTCTTTTTTGTCCTCCTCCTCGTCACGTCCCTCCTCCTCGTACTATACATCGTTATGTTCCTCCTCTTCGTTCTGTTCCTCGTCGTGTTCCTTTTCGTCCTGGTCCTTCTCTTTTTGCCCTAAGTCCTCATTCGATTTTTCCTGATGTTTCCTTTCCGCCTCCTTATCAACAATCCCCTCATGCTCCTTTTCCTCCCCTCCTGCTGCTCCTGCTCCTCCTCCTGCTCCTCCTCTTCCTCCTCTTCCTCTTTGTTACTTACTTCGGTTGGAAAGCCCCGAACACTGCTCTAGACAGTCTTGACACAAATCCTCTCCCGTGTCCCTTTTCACTGTTGTGGTACCGATACGTATTCTGGAATTGACTATCTGGCCTGAAACAGGAGAGAGGTTGGGAACATCTAAACGCCTTATTCTCATGTTTTAGAGTACCTGGGGAAATCATTTGTTTTTCTGCTATAGGCTAAATATCATAAACTGAAAATTATAAAAATGTTCGACAAAATGTTTTCGAGATTGTTTTTTGTGATATAGTATAGCCACAAAATATGAGCAATCTATATATATACTTACTTAATCAAAAGATAGATAACTGCATAATACAAAACCTGGAAATAGTTTGAAGAAAACAAAATAAAAAGGTAAAAGAGATTCAACAGAACTGTTCATAGTTCAACAAAATCAAAATGTTCGCATAACCATTACAAAGGAAATCTTCCACATAATTATGACCATGGCATGCGTCTTTATCGGGTTTTCTGTACGGTTACGCTGTAAACTAAAGCTAACTAATACCCGGTGTACGTCCGGGATCGGAGCATGCGGCAAGAATTTAATTCGGAGTAAAAAACCTGTATACGATGTTCAATTATGGTCCGATAACAACCGATGGCCGGCCGGTGACCGACCGGGCATCGCAATCATTCACCGGAGTCATACCGATATCATACATCAGCGTTGCGGCTTCCTTCCTACCAGACACCGTGATAGCATTAGACTCAGTCCATCCGCAGTGTTCCAAAACTGCACACGCGCTCCACTGCGTTGAGTGACTTGGCTCGAAAAACAGGAAGTGAGGGAAACCCCGACTGGCGGATCCAGTCTACCAGGGCATCAGAAACTCTACTTCCAATATTCCAATATATGCGCCTGCGCCTGCCCACTTTTTCATGATGTCATATTTCGCATGCGTTTTGTAACAATGTATTGAAACTTAGGACGGTCTCCATATACTTAAGCGTTGCTTTCGGAACGCTTGTTATCTGGAGCAAATCAAACTGTCAATTCTTGCCAAAATAAGGGCCTTTGCTACCCCGACAGTTCAGTTTTCGTTTCCCCACAAATAAAAGAATATATGCACTTTACCGTATGGCACATAAAACTTCCAATAGGAATGCCTACTAGCCATGCCCACAGATAGGATCTCGCAAGATGATCATCATTAACATCAGCAAAGTTTGTGTACCACAAAGATGAAAGCTGATCAGGATACCACCGAATAAGAAACATCATGAGACTTGGTAGATAATGGATCTGTGCTCCGATCATTCTTTCGATGCTGTGAAATGTTATGGAACATCGGTAGATGTACACTGAGCACAGGACGAGGGCGTTGGAATGGGCAAATGCAACGTGGAACATGTATTTATTATTTGGTAAAACGCTGTAAGAAAAAGGAAGAAAAATTAAAATAAAAAACTAACGTGAAATATGAACTACAGTTGTGATGTTGGGTCAAGAGTCAAAATCTATTACGCACACCCATGCCAGATGGATCATCATGCGCATCTCCGTTAGCCACTTTGCAGAAGACTGTTGGCTATACACGGCTTCAGATCCGGATCAGCTGTACAGCGCTTTGCGTACATCATTTTTTGTACATGCGGACGTGTAAGCATCTATGGAGATGCGGATCTCAAATCTGGATCTCGGATATGTGCTCCGTGCAGATTGCCCCTATATATATGTAACAATAAGTGCCACTCATGATCCACTTTTCACCCTCAAGGTCACCTCTATCAAATTAGAGTTTTTTAGCTTATAAGAATCCTTAAGTGGTATATGTTACGATCCCCAAACCATTCTTTCAGATGTGCTTGCATTTTTGAGAAAAGTGAGAAAATGTGTCATTTTCTAATTATTGTCGGGGCCCCGACAGTAATTACAACACAGTAGTCTATGGGGATTTTCAAAATGCTGAAAAGCTTGTAACTTGGAAACGAACGGTCGGAATCAAGTGAAATTTTCAGTATATATTTATGTTGTACTCTTCTTTTTATTTAGCTAGAAAAGAGACCACATCAAAATCATGAATTGCACCTTTAATCATTCACTTCCGGGGTTAAATGGTGTTTTGCGTAGAAATTTGATGTCTTATTTGACCTCATGGGACAAAGCGTTACATTCTGCTACGCGACGCGTGTTTTACCCAAAATTACCGCATTTTTTTAGCAAACCTATTGAAAAAGTGTTGTCGCCTTCTTTTGACCAAATAGCTAAAATATATTTAATCAAGAAGAACCGTAGATTTTAGGCAAAACGCAAAGCCATATTTGACCTTACTTAAGGAAAATAGTTGCAAAATCACACGAAAAGACATTTATATTTCCAAAATATCATTTTTAAACTATCAAAATGTTTTCATAACATTTATTCTTCTAAATACAAGTTTTTTGAATTCTATGGTACTTTGGCGGGTTTTCAGGATTTTCAAACTAGGGCATCCGAAATAATGAATAATCATACGTATGTCGAAAACCGGTGTTGCATTTTTGTGACCCAGTTACATGTGACCCACCCATCAGTGACCTACCCATATTGTGGCAAGCCACAGCAGACAAAACCCCTATGAGTTTTAACCACCCTCATCAGTTCACAGCAATACACCGTGAGTTTGTAGCAATACAACACGAGTTTGTAGCAATACACCTCGAGTTTGCAGCAAGAAACCACTAATTGACAGCATTGCACCTCGAGTTCGCAGAGGTACACCACAACAGCAATGCACCCTAAGTTTGTAGCACTATACCACGAGTCGCAGCAATACTCGAGATACAGCAAATCCTTTGATGGGATATACATGATAGTTTCTTCCAGCTGAAGGGATCGTCGACGAATACCGAAAAGTATTACGGGAAGGTCCTGATGTCTTCTTTTAACTCGAGGTATAATTCTGTAAACTCGTAGTGTATTGATGCAAACTCAAGGTGCATTGCTAAACTCGCCGGTGCATTGCTGTTAACTCGAGGTGCATTGCTGTAAACTCGTGGTGCATTGCTGTTAACTCGAGGTGTATAATTGCTACAAACTCGTAGTGTATTGATGCAAACTCAAGGTGCATTGCTGTAAACTCGTGGTGTATTGATGCAAACTCGTGGTGTATCTCTGCAAACTCGAGGTGTACATTGCTGTCAACTCGTATAGTTTATTGCTGCAAACTCGAGGTGTATTGCTGCAAATTCGTGGTGTATTGCTACAAACTCGTTTTGTATATGCAAACTCGTAGTGTATCTCTGCAAACTCGAGATGTACTGCCGTCAACTCGTGGCTGCTGCAAACTCGAGGTGTATTGCTGCAACACCGGTCAAAAATGACCTTTCCTGTATTTTCCCTGGACAAAATCGAGTACAAAAATAGTACAACATTCCTAGGGTGCACATTTGGAACATCATTTAAGTACAATTTGAGTACATATATAGTACACAAATTTGTACTATATTTGTACTAAAATTGTACTATAATTGTGTTCCAAATGTGCACCTTAGGAATGTTGTACTATTTTTGTACTCGATTTTGTCCAGGGTTCCCACGGCCTTTCCGCAGCTGAGTACTGGCTGATTGGGGGCAGTTTTATTTAATTTTAGTTAATTATAGGTCAAGCAGAACAAACTTGAAATCCAACTGTGCGTGATTCTTTCGATGAAATCATCAGCTACAGGTGGTCTGCCCGTGGTGTGCATAAATGAGCATATAATTTGAGACTGTCCATCCCAAACGAGCCGTAAATGCAGTATCTTGCCATTTTCACTTTTTTTAAAATATTTGCAAAGACCGTTATATATGGATTGAAATGACACAATAAACTGCACTCGATTTCCAGAAGTCAATGATCCGTCAAAGGTTGCCAGGGAGTAAAATCACAGAATAACAGAGATGACACTGAGCTAAAATCATGACCACAATTAGCGTAACGTGCCGAAATATGTGGAAAAAAAACCCCGAAGTCACAAAATGAAGAATGCTGCACACCTTGTACCCGATTAAGCGTAATACACATCAAGGACGATGTCAGGATTTATCGATATTTGAGCAACATTCTTCAATTTTATGACCTCGTTTTTGTCCACATATTACGTTTCACGTTACGCTAATTGGGGCCACTAATCACGTGATCAGCGAAGAAACGTTAACCAGCGACTATTGAGAAATAGTAATCAAATGAGCTATGAAGTACATGGGAATAAAGTGTCAGGAGCCTGGTAAAAATGTATAACTGAAATAAAAGCGTGCAAAGACCAGGAAGCCCTATAATTTTCCCGTTGATTTTACTCAAAATCTACAGATATATTTCCTATTTTCGATCATTTTCTTGAAATGAATTTTTGTTGGTGTTTTGAAGTAAGGAAAAGTAATTGTCAATCTGTCAGCTTTTTTGGAAAAATTAGTACATAAACGGTGGCTAAAGTGACATTATTTAGTGTAAATTTGTTCACAAAATTTGCGCACAAGTATGTTCTTTCAATTAAAAACATAAAAAGTGGGGTCGCCGACCTATTTTTTACGAAAAATTAGTAAATGTGACATTTTTTGGCTTCAAAACACTACACTGCGCATGCGTGTTGCTGCACTTGCAATATCAAAACAAGTAGGCTACGCGAGGACCAGACACCTTAAACTTAAAGGATTTAGAAACGAAATGAATTGTTCACTGATTCATACCCAAAAGTCAGAGACGTCTATAACTAAAGTTTAGTTATAGACGTCTCTGCATAAAGTTGACAATTTTGGCTAAATTTGCGGTTTTCTTACAAACAACCTTTTTATATATATATGAAACTTACCAAATGTAAAACAACAGAAATATATTTGCAATATAACACCAATCCATGATCGCTAATCGATAAATCGTCTGCCAGTACACCCAAAACCGAACACCAAGCAGTAAAGGCGTTGCTATGGAGTAATAGTATACCAGTAACCATGGTGATGAAAAAAATCCGTTGCTTATGAATAGAACGGTAACCATGGAGACCAGAAAGATGACCGGATCTATTGAGTTGTTGTTCTTTGCATCGGGA
>JXSR01S034395.1:9994-26429 GCA_000969725.1 Ophiothrix spiculata
TTAGAGTCCTCGAGCAATATTTGTTCACTTTTTGCAGTACTTCATCATTATGATCAATTCGTTGCTAAACCCCTTAAGGGTTTGCCAAGTAGGTTTTAAGGACTTACTATGATCTTAAAATCAGCTTCTTACAGATTGCAATGAGAAACAAGATTTTTGAAGATTTTCAATTTTCTAAAAAAAAATAACGAACATACTGCATTTTGATGGGCATTGGTTATTCTCATTCTATTATGTACTTAAAAGTATCTTACATCTATAGTCAACTGTCAAAGGTAGCTCCTCAAAATGATACACGAATACTTTTTAATTTTATAAATTCATATTATACAGGTTTGTTTATAAAACTCAAAACCCAAGTTAAACCCAATGTTAGTAACATGCACTTATTGCACTGCATGCTGTGTTATGGGCGTTCCCTGCTTGAATTGAAGGCTTTTTCAATGCATATAGCTAGCTGATCTTTCGAAGACATTCAGTGTAATCTCGACACTTTACAGCACCTAAGTTCCTGAAATCAATCTGACAATGAGTGACTAAGTCTAACCACTGTGATGGGAAATAATTACCAAAGAAGTAAACAAAAACAAAACAAGCAAACAATCAAAATTATGTGAGCTTAAGTCCAAAGGCCTCTTGTATGAACAAGTAATCTGAACTGCAACATTACGTTGATGAAACTTGGGCTCCACGATCTGAAGCTATGTTCAGATACATCATTCAATTCAAAATTGATGATCAATCACTTTCATAAGATAAACATGCGTAATTTAACATGCAGTACAACACGTGTGGAACCATATACGGTGCAGACCAGGGGGATCAGATCGAAGACAAAAACGAAGTAAAGCCTTCGTGGACAATCCCCTTTGAGGGACGGTTTACATAATGAGCTGTATGTTAAGAACTAATAGTGCAAATAGCATACAACTTTCAGGTGCGGTTTAAAAGGTATAAGCAATAATTCCTGTGCAAATTCAAGTTGATTGAGGTACAATTACTGTCTGAAAAAGGACGTTGAACTTGGGTTTTAAGTTAAAAGATCCACCCTGTATAATGCAATGTAGCTGTTTATTTTATAAAGCATGAAAATTATCATTTGTATATATTTATTATGATGTCTAAAGAAATCAAGGATACTATCAATTGATATTTTTATTATCAAATTAGTGTTGTATTGTTAATAGGAGTTCATGTTACTATATATAATATACCTTGATTTAAAATATCAAAAATAACAAAAAGTCAAATCAATGTCCGTGAAAATGACAAACAATTGTGAATGCTGTTTGCTTATATGGACTCTGAGGAAACCTAGCTGTCAAGTAATGACTCGTTACCAATTTCAGGTGGCATAGTTAATAAAGATTCAATCTTGAAACTGTCAGTCTTTTGTCAACGATACGTTGTCACGTGAGTGCAAGAAAGTCGTATCTGCAATTGCTGCCTTGTGTTTTATGTTTTAACACCTAGTCACTAGAATTTCATATATCCCTCAAAATGTCTCTGCTATATGTCAGTGGCTCTTAAAATGGTTCTTAAGGTGACGGTGTCACCTGAAGAACGATTTCAAGAGCCAGTGACCCAAGACTGGAGATTATACAGTGTGCAGTCAAAACTAATGACAAATGGCAGCTATTGTAGATACGTCTTTCTTGCACTCACATGACGATGTGTGCATTTATGGAGGCGATTGTTCGTTTTTGCTATCTACCGGATACTTATGTTGCCGATGCATGGTATATTTTCCGGGTAATACTAAGTGTTGTGTACACTATGATATTACATTGAGAGATAGACAACATGGTGAAGAAAAAATGAATCGTCCTTAAAACAAAAAAAAAGAACGAATGTTAAAGTATTAAAGTGATGCTATTCCTGATATTTTTCTTTGCTGTTAAAGACACATTTTAATTTTGTTTTAAGAAATGGAATACTTAGCTTTTCTATAGACATATTGGTCTTTAAACAATCAAATGGAATTCAGCAACAATCATCACCAACAAAGTATAATATTCTTTCTAAATTGTCTGGTATAATTGAAAACATCAAAAGTAATCTTAGGCAATTAAAGAGAAAGTAAATTTGTCAAAGTTTCCTGCTGAATATAAAGTAATTGATATTTAGGGAATACGATATTGGCATTGGTTAAGACAAAGAACACCTGGAAAACTTATGCTATGCAGCTCATGTAACGTTTTAAGTAGTGATCGCAGAAGTTCCAATGAACCGCAATACTGAATAATACATTAGTATGATTAAGGTCTTTCAAAACACTTTGTTAATAACGTCTGACAGCATTACTTGTTTAATTTTCCTACGTCTTGTACTTCGTTCAAGAGAGATAAGTTTGAACACTGTATAAGTAATTTGTTTGTTTATTGACTCAATATTAATGATATGAATTTCAATGTTTTTCTCAGCGTCATCTGTATTCTGAAAGTCATGTCAATCAGCATTGATTGTTTGCAAGTCAACCTAAAGTATGGCCCATGTGAGATTCTTAGAAAAGCTGTACATAATCCGCAATCTGATATTTGAAAAAAATACTGATGTACTAATCAAGAGCACAAACCATTAGAGTCAAACTATTTGCTGCGACTATCATTTATTGTATACATCTTACCGTAAGTTTAAGAAGCAGATAATCAAAATAGGAACAAAATATGCTTTCATTCTATGCCATAACCTATAGGTTAAACACACAGAACATGATGTGTAATATGATTTCAAGCATAACGATTTGCAAATTGATATTCTTTATCAGTTAAAAAAAATTATACCAATAATAAAGTCGTATTAATTCTTAAAATTCACATTAGAAAGCAGTCGGTCAACTTGGCACGCCATAACATACAAAGCCCTTACGAACATCAAAATAAGGTTAATACATATCCACGACACTCACCATTTCATATTCCGTAACATTGTCGGAGAAACCCTTGTCCGTTCTCAGCGGGTGTTGGGTGTTTCTCCGAAAATGTTACGGGATTTAAATGGTGAGTGTCGTGGGTATGTATTAATCTTATTTTGATGTCTTCAACCGACACGTATAAATCTCTTCATTCTCAACCCTTACGAACGTTAATATTGAGGTACATTGCTGTAGATAAGACCCGTTTTTCCCTTCAGCTTGGTCGACTAATTTTTCCATAAATGACCTATAATAATGCATATGGGTTATTAACATTAGGTAAATAGCAATAAAAAGTTATATATAAGATCTGCTTACTTTGCTTGCCTATCTTTAGGTTTGATACATTTTTCTTTATTTTTACATGGTCAAGTATGCTGCTTATAAAAGTGGTTTTAATGTCGGAATCAATATTTACCATAATTTTTAAGTATTTGTTACTAGTTAATCAAGCAAAGTACTCAATATATTATCATTTTTCTGGTCAGTAAAAGCCAAACGATATGCACAAATAATATCTATTGGATTTTTACGTGTGGGTTGGGTTTATTTGGTGGTGTGAGCTCTTACAAAATAAATCAGTTATTCATTCCTATACAAAACAGCTTCCAGGTAATGACGGATATCTTGGCTATAAAGCGGCTGGTCTCTTCAGCTTTTGAATTTATTTTGATAGTTTGAGAGATTCTGATATATATGGTAACCATGTTGATTTTTGCCAGGTCGCCAAGAACAAAGGAAATGCTGGAAATTTAATTTTCTCCAACTTTACAAAATTTCTCTACACACCAAAAATCCACAAAAACAACAAAACTTTTAACCAGTCTGACTAAATAAGAAATTTTTCCAAAACACAATTCCCGCAATTTCTAAGATATTAATTTAGAAGAATGCAAGAAAACTTTCAATGGTGTGCGTCCTTAAATCTCAAGAAATATGAATTTATTTATGTTAGATAAGTGATTACGAGGGTCATTCAAAAAGTTCTACTTCTTATTGCGACTTGAAAATTGCCACAAATATAGCTGAGAATAGTACCTACAATTGGCGAAACAATCATATCAATATCTTTTCTACATTGTTATAGGTGACTTGACACCCGTAGTAGAGTTTGGTAGAACCGGATATTATATGTGCAGCTAATGAACAAACAAACACCTGTATACCCAAAAGTTACAGAATGAATTTGAAATGAAGGGGTACCTAACAGTCCAGCAAGTCATTTGTCACGGATAGAGTAAACTTGTGACTGATAGACATTACAAAGAATCCAAATATTTGAAAGGATGTCAGGTACCTTCTCAGGTTACAAATATCAGCATAGTGTGTTTCTCTATAGCGTGAGTTTTCCAAACTCGTTTTTTTTATGTGATAAACAACAGATAAAGGTACTACACCACAGTTGTAAGTCAAAAATTTGAATTTAGTTCCCCCTTGTGATCTACTAAGAAAATTACTCGAAAATTAAAGCTCCATAATGCCACAATTTTACATTTTGATTTTACCAAAGTCAATTTATTCGTAAACTGTGTCTTTGGTTAATTTAATAATATTGCTGCAGGGACTATTTGTTCCTATTATTGTTTTGATTGTGAATGACCATTATTTTTCAGTTTGGATCAGCTTTTTTAATCATCTTGTTATAGTGTATGTTCATTCTTATGTTTCATAAAATTTTCAATGTATAGCAATTACTACATGGCTATATTGTGGCCTTTTCAATTCACTGTACTTGAGACACTTATAAGAATGTTGCGCATGTGTTGACTGTTTCCGGTGTTCCAAATCTTTCTGCGGTTTTCAGATCATCCTTAAAAAATTTAAAATTATATTGATACGATTTTTTCACTACTTGTACATGTAGGTGACATTCTAAGCTATTATATTTGTGCAAACTTTTAAGTTGCTACGTTTAATAGAACAAAAGCTATGACACAAAAGGTACTTTTGCATGATATTTTACGTTCGCAATGATCATTGGCCATGAGCATTACCAGCTCTCGTGCATTTCTCTTTTCTTCTTGTAGTTTAATAACAATATCCAGTCTGTGTACTTCACAGCTTGTTGTAATTATAGTTTAGATCTGTCACCTTTGATTGTAAACAATTCCATACGGCACGTGCAGTTGGTTATAATCTGCCGACTGAATCCCTTGTTCTAATAATCAATCATTCTCTGCATGGCTTACCAAAGTAATTTAATACGACTATATACTTCATCAATTTTAATTTTGAATTAATTTAAAATACATTTAAGATGATCTTTTGTAAGTAAAATGTATGTCCTATGTCATTAATACTTATACACGCGAAACGACCTCCATGAGAGAAATTCTCGCATCAAACTCGCAAGCTATTTCGCGCTTCAATTGAACACGCTAAAGTCCCAAAATGTATACAGTATCTATGTAAAACCTATATATCGTCAGGTTAATAAAATTATTGTTTACCCAACATTTTGACGAAATAAAGTTTTTGAATAAATCAGCTCTTTAGATTAAGGGAACCTGTTGTGAGTTAACAAATACATATTATGACCTTGATCATGTTCTATAAAATCAAGATCTTACTTCATATCCCTGCCTATCTCACAAAAGGTGGCTGTCCAGCCCGTATGAGCTGTAAATGCAAGAAACTTCATTTTGCGCTATAGGTGAAAATACATGTCAAGGTCGTAATATGCCGAAATTAATTTAGACTGTTTTTCTTAATTTTCATTATTTTATCAAAATGTTAGATAGGCAAAAATTTTATTAGCGTGACGATATATTGTTTCATTCAGATCTCTAGATGAAAAATACTCAGATTCGAAACCAAATTAAAAGAAATATTACAATATAAAACCATGAAACAACAGAATTGTATTTAGAAGCAATATGTAATTTACAATTACATAAAAATGATGGAAACATTTAAATATATATTTAAATGATACACAATATAAAATTAGCAAAATTGTCCAATATTTCATAACATTACGTTTATTTCTTTGCACGGTTGGTTGACCTATTATTATATCTACTCAGTGCCCAATTTACTCTATTATTAATGGTCTTGTCCTTGAGTCTCAAGATTTTAAATTTCAATTCCAACCGCAAGTGACGTTGACCTGTTTTCGCATCTTTGTAAAATTGTGTTGTTATCTCATATCTAATATCATTAGTGAGACCTTATTTCTTTTAAACTTCCAGATGTACAGTATATTATTTGAGAGTTCTGTGGCTTTTTCATATATATATATATTTTTTGTATGGCGGTACAAGTGAGTGTGACTTTTGTATCTTAATTTCCATGAGGAAGAGTCTGACATGCTTAGGTTGTAAACATGTTAAGCTAACCAAAAACCAGTTTGGCCATACTTTCTAAACACCTCATTTACAGTGTATAGACAAACATTGTTTTGAGTTTGTTTCAACTAAATATTTCACTATTTCATGATTGATTATACAGATATAAACTTCTGATTTCAACATCCACCTCATTTAATAGCCACGGTAGTTCAGCAAGTCAACAATCTCACATATCTTTAACTACGCTGGGCAATTATTACCGAGATAGTTTTCCAATTGTAATTGCTTCAAGAAACGTGTTCAATTACCTAGCTCATAAGATGTGTCTAATAATAAGAATGTCGTTGATAAAGCTTTTAATACATAACATCTAGAATGTCATCTTAGCTAGCCGTGACAAGGGATCTGTTATGAGCTGGTATCTTAGACATGCTACATGCGTTACTTGTCACACCTTGTTTTATGATTCTTGTTTGTGACCCACATGTATTTTTGTCGATACGATCAAAACCCTTTTAGACGTTGTTTTAGGTTTTTTTGATGTCTCTCCGTATTATTGAAAAGACATTTCAGCTTTTCAGTGTTTGAGAACTATGGAAACGAGAATTATTCACGATTCTTTAATATCCATAGTCTGTAAATTAAACTGCTTCATCAGTCCGGTCCAAGTGCCTAAATCGGCAATATTGCCCAAATGGGCAATACTTTTCCTAATTAGGCAATCTGAAATCCGAAACAATCCCATAATGCACCGCTTCAACTGAAATAATTTGCTGTCTGTTGCTTGGTTTTAAGCTATTTATTAATCAAAATATGTCATGTTTTGAGTGTTTTTGAATTATACAATATGCGTTAATATAATCTTAAAATAAAACAACATGTTTTACTATTCAAATCGAAAGATTATAAAAACCGTTGAATTTGAGTTTTGAATTTAAATACTAACCGCACGGTCAAATTTCATTCCTAACGGTCAAAACTGTTTAAATTATATAAATAATATGTTGTGTAAAGGAAAACATTCCCAAAGTATGAATTAAGATACAACAAAAGAAAAACCGTTAAGGTTGCTGAATTCGGAAGACTTTCAAAAAATTATATTGCCTAATTCGGCTTAACCTTGCCCATTTGGGCAATGTTGCCGATCTGGGCACTTGGTCCGGACTGCTGATAATATTCAGATAAATTGAACGAAGATTACAAATAATTAGCCGAATTAAAACATATTGTACAGAAACATATACACAAAATAAACAAACAAACAAAAAACTCGACCGTTTTAATATTAAATAAACTTCAAAAAGATTTTGACATTCATAATATCGCAATGTATCATTTAAAATTAAAATGTACTCGTATACACTTTAATGATTTATTAAAAGAAAATCAAATATTAGCATATTAACATTAAAGGGAATTATCTTTTAAACGAGAATTCATCGGCGACGACAAATAAAGCAGATTACACATTTTATAACAAAATCCAAGGCAGATGTAGAGCGTAGTAACTTGTACATTTATCTATCAATCTGGTCAAAACCAGGCAAAAGTTTAAAAACCAAGCAATCCTCTTATTCATTGAAGTATAACTTTGAGTTATTAGAAATCTATCCAAAATGACATGTATTAAGATGGAATTCCCAGGATAAACTAGTTCAATTGCAATACTGCATCGTCATACGCGATTAAACAGTACTGGAAAGAACTGAATTGATACAAATAAATTAAACATGATATTTAGTTCAAGATCATGAAGGAAATTGTAAAAACAATCTTGCCTGATGTGACGCAATTTATATTTTAATATTAAGCTAAAACAAAACTAAGGCCAATCTATTTTTTTATCAACCTAAGAGCATTATTTTACTTTCTTGGAGCTATCATAGAGAAATATTCGCTCCTGAAAAATAATCTCTTCATAATGCAATGTAAGTGAAAGTTTATTGCATTTAATGATCGATACATGGAATTATATTGGTGAGGATGGTTACAACCTCTGGTTTGATTTACCAAAAGGTCGAGAAACCATGAAAAGTGATACAGATGTAAGGCTTCATAGCTATGTCACCAGATTTTTTTGATATTTGGTTACAATGACAATTATTGATATAGTATTGTGTGGATTGTACCAGTGCACCTATCACATAAGTATTAGCAATCTACCATATTTCGTTTGAATACTCTAATCGTGACCCGCAGGTAAAACTGTTAAACTTTTAGAAAATTATCAAACACACCTTAACAAACACAATGTTCACAAACAACAAACATCCAACCCGCATGCAATGAGGTTAAGTGACCTGCCCAATGACACAACACGCTGGCACAAGCAGGGCAAGAACTTACAACCTATGGATTATGAATTCAACAACTCACTGTATCTCCTTATACAGGAGCGTACCGTTGTTGATTGGTGATGAATCCACAGTTGATATTCAAATAAGCGCGTCACGCACGGCACAGCGTACACGGAGGTGCATTACGCAGTCCACATAAATCGGCGCACTGTTCATCGCGCGTCAGTGCAAGGACTGGCGCTTGGGAACAGTTGAAAACGACAAAGCAACAATCATTTAAAAACTAGCATTTTGTCTCAATTTCTTCAAAGTATTTTTTATTGAGATGAGTATCTGTTAAATTGAAAACATTTAGAATTTAATTATACGTTTTTAGAAAGATTTTCGTTGTTGAAAGGTATTCAAACATGCCACCGAGTTGTTCATCGCTAATCAACAACTCCGATGCGTCGGCGTATTTTTATCACACTCGGGTGTCTAAAGCCACCCTCGCGCGATAAAAAAATACGCAGACGCATGGATGCATCGTTGTTGATTAGCGATGAACAACTGTGTAGCATGTTTGAATACCTAAATGGACGCTTTATTCATTTATTCATTCGGCCACACGTGCTCCTTAAGATAAAAATTGCTTCAAAGGTTACTACTGAAAAGGGTATACCCTACTCTCTTTATACTTTTCGAGTCATGATAAAACAATTTAAATTACAAGTCTCTGTCCTTCCTTAAAAGGATTTAATATAAACTTCATTTTACTTTACGATACGACCATAACCGTGAATTCGTTTAAGTGATTTAATTAGTAACTGTGTGAATCAAATTTTCGTTTGATGTTTAATTTATTAACTTGATAAGATATGATTGAAAAGCAGAATAAAAACCTTTTATTTATGATTCTTCATTAAAATTATTATTTGAAGATACAGAGGTGCTCATTATGTCCGTGGTGTCGTTTTGGTTGATGAATATATGGACAATTTCGAGGAAGTACCTACTCACATTTTGGGTTGCACGCTTTGAAACTTGCCGGATAAAGGTTTTTATAAAGTTAGCGCTATAGCATTAAAGCATTAAAAAAAAACTCAAATGATTTCAAGATCTCTAACACCAACTCATCTCTGCCATGTGTGAATACACAGTTACATTTCTCTTTTTTCTTTTTCTTTTTTCTTTTTTGATTTTGTTTGCAATTTTGCCCGTGAGATATATTTTAAGGTAACTACGGGTATAATTTAGATTTATTAAAGAAAAACAACATCAACGAGAGACAGATAAACAAAAAGTCCATGATGTCAAGATCTCTAACACCAACTCATCTCTGCCCTGGTCACATAACCGACCGGTGTCCGGTAAGCCGAAGGAAGCTGCAACGCCGGTATGACATCGGAATGAGTGCTTGCGAGCTCTTGCGATGTCCGGTAGGTCATCGGTCGGTCTCCGGTGGTTATTAGACCATAACTAAAGACATCGTATACAAGCCGCAAAGTTTTAATTCAGAATTTAATTCTTGCGACATGCTTCCGGTGTCTATATGGCTTACGGACACCGGTCGGCTGAAATCTACCTAGTATGACGCCGTAAACACGTCGTAACCTCGCCGCAAGGTTATGTGACCAGGGTATAATTAAAGTTTGGCTTAAGTATAATACAGAATAATATTAGATAACAATTGACAAGATTTTACTTCATCTGCTTACATCAGAACAGTGAGTTACTTGCTATTAATCAAACTCCTCCTTAAAATGTGCTTTATATTGGTTACAACTATTTCTTATTCTTATATTTCGCTGTGAACGATACATGATTCTACTTCATCCAGTTATTTCAAGATATTTAGCTATGTCTATTACAGTGACATAAGTCTACACACATATCACACTTAAGTCTCTATTACGTGCTTGATATGTGATTACAAATTATTTTACTTCAATATGCTCTTAATTTTTCCCAATGACCCACCTTGGTACATAAGAGTCTATAAAAAGTCTGTTTTAAGACGCCCTCCTTAACTTGACACTTTCAAGACATAGCAAGCAGTGCTCTGTCTTAATGATAGTAATGACACCATTATAACAGTGGTAGTTCTTTATAAATGCTCCCGCAATTGCTTATTAGTAGAGTCAGTCAGTTTTAAAACGAACTGTGCTTTATAAATATGATATACAATGCAGGAGACTACATACCTGGATATTATATAAATGGGATGATCTTCAGAAAACTCTGAATTACGTTGAATAAAAATGACTGAAAACAACATATTGTTTTTGTTTGAGTTTGTAAGGCGCCCTGAGACCATGGTTACAGACGCTAAATGAAGAAATGACTTGCCAAATGGCTTACGTCCATTTTGCACTTTTTGAGGAAAGGGCAAAAAAAATTGAGACTTTTGTTCGAAAAGGTGCAAATTAGCAACTTTGGTTGATTAATTTGCCAATTGACAACTTTAATCAAAAGTATTGTTTATTTGTCTAGCCAAAGAATTTTCATAAAAGTTGCCAATTGGCAACTTTTTCTGATGCCATGTATTTTTGGCCAAAACATTTTGATTATTTTTATGCAAAGTCACCAATTGGTAATAGTATAGTTGCCAATTGGCAACTTTTAAAGCAAAATTTAAATACTTGGCCGTGCAAATTAAAAAAAAATTGTAATTTAATGTCATTTGAAAATATGTAATACTCTATAAACGGTATTGTTATTATAATTATGAGAAGGAAAAGCATCTCTTAGACCTACTTCATGACTTAAGGGTTTTATTTAGTGAGGTTGGCTAATATTTAAGCAGGTTGATGCACCTGGTTGATTCCACACTGTTCTATTACCTTGACGGGATAGATAAATCATTAACGTACCTAGTTCTTCATCTTTGTTTGTTTGTTTGTTTGTTTACCTCGGTTGGTCCGTGACGGACACACGCCATTAGAACAATGATGAACTCTGCGTCATTTTCATTTTAACATGGTCTTTTCAAATATTTAAAAAAAAATAAAAATGGCAAGAGGCTGCATTTACGACCAATTTGGGATGGATAATCACATATTTAATATTGGAAAGACCCTAAAATATAATACCATAATATGGAAAAGACGACAATCATACATCGGGATAAGGCAACAATTTTACTTGGTTAGGAAGTACGTTAAACAAAAACCTCTTTAAAGGAGCATGGTCCGATTGCTTCAACTTTTTTTCAAACTTTTTGAGATTTTGGTGCAAAAATATTGCTCATATTTTTCTCATAACTCATGTGAAATTTTATGGCTGAATAATGTTATGTTTTGGAGTTATTTATGAAAATGTGTCTAATTATGGTAACCATAACTAATTTTACACAGTAACGTATAGGCGGCTCTAAAATACAAAATTGCCCATAAAATCAAAACTGTTTGACTGATTCAGCTGAAATTTGAAACTTAAACCTCTTTAGTGGTCATCTTTCATATGACACTAAAAACTAATTTTTGAAAAATCGGACCAAGCTCCTTTAAATATGGAGAACAGAATGTATAACTATAAAGCCATAAATGGCGTACATTGGAGGCCACCATTACCGTAAATCGTATAAAGGTTTGACAAAAGCACTGTCAAATGCATTACTAGGTTTATTGTGCATGGAACACACTTCAGTTAGAAAAAGATGTTATCACCCTCTATGGAATAAATGTATAAGCTTGTTAAGTGATAGCAAAGATTTATTTAGTCAATAGCAGTCGTTGCAAATCTACTTCACGGGAAACAATTGCACAAGAAAACTACTTTCCCTACGGGTGTCCATCGATAACTATTCAGGAACTGTACGCCTCCACCAGAAATCATAACCTTGTAGTAAGAGATTGGATGACCTATTCTTCTTCCTGCGAGCAACTTAACCGGTACTGTATTTTTGACCCTTTATAACAAAAGAGCCCTTGAGGTGATCAAACGTGACGCTCTTTATTTAATAGATTTGCAAATATAAAACCCTCAAATAGCCCTTTTTAGCATATCAACGCCGTTCGGCAAATGAAATTTAACAGAAAAGAAAGGAAAAATAATGAAAAACGAACTTTATATTGAAGTATAACATTACCAATTTTCATTCATTAAACTTAAATAAAATTTAACTTTATAATACCCAAACCTTCAAATAACAATCTTGAAAAATATAAGAAACTTTCATGGTAATTTAATCTGCTTTCCTCTAAACCGCAAGCATACTAACAAACGTTCTTGTTTTGGTCGATCGGTCAACTTTCTGCAGATAACACATCAGAAAACACTTTGGGCAGTTAGAGTCCCTAAGAGAAATGGCTGATGCTTTTACTGAAACCAATATTTGTTCACTTTTTCCAGTACCTCATCATTATGATCAATCCGGAGCTAAACCTCTTAAGGGCAGGCCAAGTAGTTTGAAGGACTATGATGTTAAAATAAGCTTAATGCAAAGATTTTAAAGCAATGACAAATTTTGAGGGAAAATATGCTACGTATTAACTGCAACATAATTATTCTTAGTCGACATAATCATCTGAAATATATTCAACGACCAAAGACAAAATATCAAATGGGAAAAATCATGTTTAGTGTATTGCTTGAAAATATTCACATTTTGTAACTAAATCTGACTGTTTTGATAATAGAGAGCGTGGCATTTATCATCATTATTATTATTATTATTATTTTGATGTCTAAAAAATCAAGGCCACTATCAATTGTTATTTTATTATCAAATTAGTGTTGAATTGTAAGTAAGAGTTCAGGCTACTATCGTATAATGTACATGTAGGGGTACATTATATAATAATTGAAAATAACAAGAAGTCAATCGATGTCACTAAAATGACAAACGATTGGGATTTTTGTTCGATGATTTGAACTCTTTGAAAAATCATGTGAAGTGATAAATCGTTTCCAACTTGTAGTCAATCCTGAAACTGTCAATTCTTTTGTAAACGATATGTGTGCATTATAGAAGCAATGAATTATTGTTTAAGCTACGTACTACGGGAAGCTGATGTTACGGATAGCTTATGTTTTTAAAAGAACATGTAAGTGTTGTGTGCAAAATGTTGTATGTGAAAAAAGGTGATGAAACTTGAGTGATATGATTAGTTGAATTAGAAATAATTTTTTGGTTGCGGTATCCAAATAAGATGTTAAAACATGCCAATAACTATCAATATATGTAAGATAGTCGACGAATTTTTGATCTATTCTTATTAAAATCAGGAAATTTTGATCTCTGATTTCTTTTCTATGTCTTTAAAGGCACATATATGAAAAATCATCGGTGATATATTAGATGAATTTCCGTAAGAAATCGTGACCAGCATAGTTTTTTATTCTTTAATAATTATTTATATGGTATCAACTGAAAACAACAAAAAATAGAAATTTTAAGTAATCAAAGAGAAAGTAAGTATTCTTGTCAAAGTTTGCTGCTGAATATAAAGAACGGTAATTGATATTTGGGGAACTGCGATGTTGGCATTGGTTAAGGCAAAGAACACCTGGGATACTTATCCCATGCAGCTCATGTTGCATTTTAAGTAGTGATCACAAAAGTTTCAATGAACGGCAAGATTGAATAATACATTAGTATGATCAGGTTTTTTCAAAACACTTTGGTAATAACATCTGACAGTATAAGTTGTTTAATTCTTACTTCTTGTGCATGCCTATTAAAGAGATAAGTTCGAACACTGTATAAGTAATTTATTTGTTGATATCACTTAATGATATGAATTAATCTATTTGTTGATATCACTTAATGATATGAATCTCAATGTTTTTCTCAAGGTAATCAGTATGCTGAAGACATGTCAATCAGATTTGATAGTTTTTAGTTAATGGGCCATCTAAAATTCTACGAAAGGCTGTACGTAATCTACATTTTGGTTTTAAAAACCGATATAAAATTAAGAGCACAAAACAGTTATGCATTTTTCCCCGATTTTTATTGAAGTTATGCGATAACTGTTAGTTTATGAAACAAACGTTTCGAAAATGGAAAAAGAATGATTTTTTATTCCTTTCAATAATGTTCAAAGTAACAACCAAGTAACACAGAAAATATTATGTTTAATATTTCAAGCATGACCGTTATTAATTAAAATTCTTCCTGAGTTCTATATAATGGCTCTATCGTATAATAAAGCCGTTCTTTGTCAAGGGTTATTAACTTAGGTAAAGTACATGGAATATTGTACATACAATGTACCTAATTTGGTTTACCTACCTTTTAAATTTAACATTAAATTGTATACTTGATACCTGGCTTAAATTTATTTTGAATATATTGGAAACACCATATTAACAATATGTGATGACTCACCACGCAAAGGGGGACTTTGCGACAGAACACTTTTCAAGATATTGGTGAAAATAGGTAGCAAAAAATAAATAAAGTAATAAGAATTTCCAGCAGATTTTCTGTTGTAAAATTTGATCGCCTTGATCAATTTCAACAAATAAGGTGTCATTTTAAAGCTTAGAAAATGTTGTAACAGATGCAATGATAAACTCAAAGTTGATATTATCTGCAAAGTCCCCCCTTTCGGGGTGAGTCATCACATAGGATCTTCATGTTAGCAAAGCATTGTTTTAATTTAATGGTAAATATTGTGAATTAGGGCCAAGCGATATGCATACTTTCATATAATAAGCATTTTTGCAAAGAATACGTACATAATATATAGAACGATATGAAAGTAAAGTCGTAAATTTTAGATTGGAGTTTATTACATACTTTAATCCTTCATACTAATATGTTATTTAGATATCAAAATCCAAAGGAGACCGCAGAATCAAGTAATAATAATTAGCTGTAATACGAGTTTTAAGTTCTTAAATTGTAGTAGAGTATAATAGCAGAACGTCATCAATTAGTGTGAATAAAAAGCCCATATTTTCAGCAAAATAAACTTGAGGTATAATTGATAAGGTATAAGAAATTTCAATATTGTGAAATCGTCGTTTCTACCCTGAGCCAATTCAATAAGTGGTAGGAACGCCTAATTCACAATGACAGATATGGAAGAACAAGGAATGCATGATGCTCTTCCTTTGACATCTTTGCTCGCCGTACCAGTGTTTTGTTAATTAAATCCTCATGGGGTATTTATGACTTGTTACAGCTGGATGGCTTCCATCTGTTACTCTCATCTGATTCTCAACATTGTCCCCATGTTTCTTATTTCAAGAAAGAGTAGTTAGACTATAACTCCACTTATTTGTTTGTTTGTTTTTCTAGTTCCTGTCAAAAAAAACCAACAGAATCTCTCGGTAAGAACGCTTGGCCTAAGTGCATTCTTCTAGATTTGAATTAAGCTACGAAGCTTTACACATCCTCTTTTTAATTAGTTTATTATTAATGTTTTTTCGTAAAATTAAGTTACTCCTGGGCATTTTCACGAAAAATTGGACATGAGAAAAATATTGAAAAAAGGATGTAACTATTCAATGAAAAATGCTACCACCATATATTGGTAGTAAAGAAAGCTATTATGAAGCTCTTTTAAATTAACCTAATGTTGAAAAGACTGAACAAAGATGTTTTTTGGTCAAATTTCTTGATTTTCATCATGAAAAGTAGTAATGTTTATTTAATTTTTTCAACCCATTCTTGGTTGTTTACTTGGGTGTTATTTTATTTTATTACTTTAATAACAACAGTTAAAAAGCATACACAGAATGGCTTAAATAAGGATCAAATTTACACATGAGGTTGTATTTTTTGTTAATCCCGACCAGGCTTTACGGTTCAGTGCACCTAAAAATCAGCGGACAAATTGTCCTTCCGTTACCATGATCCCTTCGCATTTCGCATTGTTAAAGCATAACCGTAGGGAATATTTTGATGTGGAATGTGGCAAACTATTGCAGAAACACCAAGCAATGCATTCAGTAACTTTGAAATAAAATTTCTTCATAAAAATTTTCAAAATTGTACTCAA